>JAECZO010000116.1:0-89625 GCA_019188245.1 Novymonas esmeraldas | reverse complement strand
CCCCCCTCTTTTTTTTTTTTTTTTTTTTGGATTTTTCGGTTCGACGTTGTCTGCCCTTCATTCAGCCTCATCTCTTACTGCACCACGTCTCTCTCTCTTTCCTTCTTGTCTTCCCTCGCCATCCGCGTGGACACACTGCCGCCGTCCCCTGTCACCGCCGCACACGTGTACTAGCACTTCTCTGACTGGCCCTCTCGTCCTCTGTTTCCACACACGTGTACGAGGGTGTCTGTAAGAGAGCCCCATCTCTCCCATTCATTTTTTTTTCTTCTTCTATTTCCTGTACCGCGCGCCATCTGCACGGTCTGTCGCAAGGGCTGTGTCATTGAAGTCACCACCTCTCCACCGTGCCGACGGCTGCACTCTCCTTTTTGTTTTCCCCCCTCTGTCTCTGCTCTTCTTGCGAGTGCACAAGACGCGGTCGCGTGCGAGCATCCACACACTCACTTTGTTTAACGTCCCTCGTCTGCACCTCGCTGAAGTGCTCTGTTTGCTTTTTTGTGTGTTTTTCTTTTTCTTTTTTTCTTCGAGTGTTCTTCCCCCGTCATTTCCCTCAGTGTCTCTCTTTTTTTTTTTTTTTCTCGACATTCGTTCACCACACCGACATCTCTCTCGGTTGCGTCACCGCGCTCCTGTGCTTCAGTGCTTCACTGCCGGTCTGCCTGTGCTCCAGTGTGGCTCCGCCGCACGCGCCTTCACACACACACACACACACACCGGCTGCACACAGAGCGACGGTATCCGTGTCTTGCTGAGCAAACTCTCTTCTTTTTTCTTTCTTTTTTCTCTCTGTTTTCCTTTCATCTTCTCTCTCTGTTGACCTGATCGCGGTGGTGTGTGTTGCTGCAAACCCCCTCCCCCACCCGTCGCCTCACACCCGCAGCTCCACGCCTGCTGCCCGTGCTGCTGTCTCTCGTGATAGCCGCCCTCTCACTTTCTCACATGCGTTCAACGGCTACGATGAGCCCTGGCTCACAGATGCGAGCCGCGCGACCCCTGCCGTCCATGCTCCTGCTGCTGCTCCTCCTTGCGTGTGCGGCGGCGTGCCCGCCGTGCGTCCGCGCTGTGAAGACGCGCAGCTACACGGAGGCGGAGCAGACGAACACGCTTGCGTTCCTGCAGGGCTTCGTGACGCCTGCCTCGACGCTGACAGATGTGTGGACCGGGACGGACTTCTGCACGTGGACGTACATCACATGCAAGGTCAGATCCGTGACGCTGGATCTGCAGGCGCTGCAACCAACGGCGCCGCTTGCGCTGCCTGAGCTGGCGGACGGCGTGGACGGCGCCACTGTGCTGGTGTCTCGCATCCATATGGGCGGGCTCGGCAGCAGTGTCTCTGGCACGCTGCCCGCGAGCTGGGGCCGCCTGACGCGGCTGGTGGAGGTGGCGCTGGCGGGCAACGCGCTGGCAGGGCCGCTGCCGGCTGCGTGGGGCAGCCTCGCTGCATTGGATGCGATAAATGTGTCTCACAACACACTGAGCGGGACCCTGCCGCCGGGGTGGTCGTCGATGCGTTGGATAACCGCGTTGGACGTCGGCAACAACCAGCTCACAGGATCGCTGCCGAACGAGTGGGGCGCCATGTCGCACCTCGACTTCCTCTTCGTGAACAACAACCGGCTGTCCGGCTCCATCCCGATGTCAGTGCGCTGGTTGTCGCTCGAGACGGTGGACATCAGCGGCAATGAGTTCTGCGGGTGTGTGCCGTGGTTGTGGAACACGAGCTCCACCACCACTCTCACGGCTGACCCGGCGATGGTCGCGGCGGACTGTGGGACGGCGAACATGTGCGCGGTGGACGAGTCCTCGAGCCCTGAAGAGCGTGCCACGCTCGCCTTCCTGCAGGGCTTCCCCGCGTCGATGCCGTCGCTGCAGAGCACGTGGACGGGGACGCGCTACTGCACCTGGCCGGGTGTGGTGTGCGAGGGGGACGGCTCTGTTGCAGTGGACCTCTCTGACGTGCCGCTCGCCGCGGCCGGGAGTCTGCCGGAGCTGAGCGAGAGCGTGGACGGGTCGCTTGTGACGGTGAGGCGGCTGCAGATCAGCGGCAAGGCTGCGATGGTGGGCGGGTCGCTGCCCGCGAGCTGGGGCCGCCTGACGTTGCTGAGGCTGATCTCTATGGGAGGCAACGCACTGACGGGAACGCTGCCGGCTGCGTGGGGCAGTCTGGGTCTGCTGGAGACGCTGAACGTCTCCGGCAATGCGCTGCTCGGGCCTCTGCCAGCGGACTGGGACTGGATAGGGTACTTGAAGGTCCTTGACCTGAGCAGCAACGACTTCAATGGGACACTGCCTGCGGCATGGGAGATCCTGACCACGCTCAGGGAGCTGTACCTGAACAACAACCAGCTCAGCGGCTCCATACCCGCCGACTTCCCATCCATGATGTTTCTGCTCACGGAGGTCGACATCAGCAGCAACGGATTCTGCGGGTGTGTGCCGGGGTGGTGGAACGCCAGCTCTCGCGTGACGCTGAGGGCCGATCCTGCGATGGTTGCGACGGACTGCGCGACTGCCAACGCATGTGACCCGAGCGCACCGACCACGACCACCACTGAGGAACCAGCGGTCACCACCACGACAGTGCAGCCCACGTCGACCACCACGACCACAACCACGACGGCGCAGCCCACCACGACCACGACGGCGGAGCCCACTACGACCACGACCACGGCGGAGCCCACCAAGACCACGACGGCGCAGCCCACCACCACCACGACCACGACGGTGGAGCCCACCACGACCACGACGGTGGAGCCCACCACGACCACGACCACGGCGGAGCCCACCACGACCACGACCACGGCGGAGCCCACTACGACCACGACGGCGCAGCCCACCACGACCACGACGGCGGTGCCGACACAGCCGCCGTCGCCAACGTCGCCGGTGGAGCCCTCCGGCGCCTCTGCGTCGTCCGGCGCGGGGGAGTGCGAGGTGACTGGGTGCGCACAGTGCGAGCCTGGCGCTCCGCTGGAGTGCGCGAGGTGTCAGCCGGGGTACGTGCTGACGAGCGCGAAGGGGTGCCAGCGTGACGGCAGCGGCACCGCTGCTGGTGCTGCTGCGACCGGCGCGCTGGTGGCCGGTGTGACGGGTGCTGTGCTGGCCTGCAGCGTGGTGATGGGGTGGTAGAGCGCTGGCGACGCGAGGACGGTGGGATACGGCGCACGCCTGCGAGCCCCGGCTGCTGTCGGCCGCCCTGGCGCACGTGCGCTCCACGGCAGCGCTGGATGCATGCGCGTGTGTGTATGTGCGAGCTGCAGCTGCTGCGAGGGTGGGGCAGCGCGGCTAGGATGCGTGTGTGTGCTGACGCGGTGAGTGGCGGCCCTGTCTGCGCTCCTAGCTACGTCTGCGAGACTTGGCACCCGTGTTAGTGCGTGTATCTGCGGACTTGCAGGTGTGTGTGTGTGTAGGGCTAAAGGGTGGGGGATGTGGGGGTGTGCGCACTGTCCGACGCCGCCTCCTCCACGGCGGGAGTCGGTGCGGCTGCGCGGTGGACCCACGCCAGTACATCTGTGCGTGGGGGTGCGGCGCCTCGCGAGCCCTCCTCCTCCGCCTCCCTCACCCTCCCGCCTCCCGCGGCTGCCTGCGCCTCTCCGCCGCGTCCTTCCCGTTCGGCGGACTGTTTTGTGCCTTCTCCCTCCCTCGTCTCCTCTGTGTTTCTCGATTGTGTCTTTCTCGTTTTCTGCGCCACGCCGCTGTCGCACCCTCCCCGCCCTCCCCGCCCTCCCCGCCCCACCTCAGCTCTGCGCCTGCGGCTCTCGTGTGCCCGCCGCGGAGCTGGGCTGCGTGGCCATCCCCCTCCTCAACACACACACATCACACACAGACGCAGACACACGTACGGGTGCATTCTGGTGCTGAAGTGTGTCCTGTCAAAGGGTTTTGCTTCAGTCGTGTCTGTCGTGGGAAGGAGCGTTGCGATCGATAGCGGAGGAGATGGAGTCGGAGGCACCAGAGGATCCCCGGATCTCGGGGGAGAACAAGGGGACAGGGAGGAGGTGTGCGTGCGTGCGTGAGAGTGAAGTCTTCTTCAACGCACCCAGCAAGGAGCTCGCGCTCACTACTTTTTTTTTTTTTGTTCGTTTCCTGTGTGACCGAGGGGGGAGGGGGCAGTCGTCTCCACGCACCAGCGCAACGCCTCCCACTCTCTTCCCACTCCCCTACCGATCCGTGTCCTGCGGTGGCGGTTGTCTCACCCTCCCCTGCAGCTCCTGTCGTTGCGAGTCGGGAGGGGGGGGGGAATTTGGGGGGTTCGTCTGTCGTGCCACGTGGAGTACACGGACTCCTCCGCCTCCTCCTCCTTTTTTTTTTTTATTTGCTTCGAAGGCGGCGGGCCGCACTCACACCGTCTGCGGTGTGTGTGTGTGTTTTGGCTTCTCTCCTCCGACGTGTAGGCGGGAGCGGTCTTTGCTGTTCTCTCTCTTTTATTTATTTATTTATTTATTTCTGTTTCCTCCATTTCACGGATCGTGTTCGTCTTTTTTTTGTTTTCTTCTCTCTCTCTCTACGTGACAATGTGTGCTCACTTTCTTTTATGGAGGGGAACAGTGTGTGCGTGTGTGTGTGTGTGTGTGTGTGTGTGTGTACATCTCCAGACCGGAGATACACGGATTGTCTTCCTCTCCACCCGTGCCAGCGACTCCCCTTCGGAGATCTCATCACCCTTCTCCGTTCTCTTTTGAGTTCGGGAGTGTCGCGGAGCTGAACTGCTCCGACCTCGTCAGAGATCGGACCTTCTTTTTTTTTTTTTTTTTTTTCTTGTAGTTTGTCTCCACGTGCCGGAGCGCAATCCGAAAGTGGCCACCACTCCGTTTTTTTTTTTTTTTTTTTAATGTGTGTTCTGCACCTCTCACCAGTGTGTGTCCTCGTAAGAGCGAAGCAGTCTAAAGGTCCCCTGAAAGCAAACGCACTCCCCCTCCTTCCACACGACCTGACAAGGCTCTCTTGAAGCACTTCGGTTCAAAAGGGTGGGGGCACAACGCGAACGCGGTGCGACGGCATGGAACACGACAACGCAGCTGAGCCGCAGCACCTGCATGATGAGGCTCCCTCTATCTCTCTCTTTCTGGATGATCTGTCGCACAGACATGACTTGCAGCCTTTGTCATCGTTCCTCCTCTACTTTTCCTCTCTCTCCCTTTCTCTCACACATACACACACACACCTACGCTGTGTCGACATGTACGCCTACACACCCTCTCTCTCTCCCGCCACCTCTCTTCTGCGCACTGTGGCGGTAGCTATCGCCTCTTACTCGTGCCTCATACCGTGGTGCCTCCCTTCCCTCACCCCCCTCCCTCCCGATCGTCTCACCCTTCTCTGCGTGCGTCATGTCCTCGCAGGAGGTGCAGCGGCTGCAGGCGCAGGCGTACAGCCAGCCCACCGTGCAGAACTACGACCTTCTCGTGTCGGAGCAGGTTCTCTACCTCGAGCGGCAGCTGCACACCAAGCACGATGCCGAGGACCGCACCACGGCAGCGCTGGAGGAGGCGGCGCAGCTGCAGGCGGAGATCGAGGAGCTGCGTGCGCAGACGTCCTCGGCTCCGCCGGTGCTGTCTGCCGCGGAGCGGGAGGAGTACTGCGCTACGTGGACGGCGCTGCTGAAGGAGTTCGGCATGCGCAAGGAGGTGCTCTCCTTCCTCCTGTCCTACTCGGCCGAGGACTTCAGGCTCGCGGAGCTGAGCACCGTCTCTCGCTGGCTGGACACCTGGACGACGTTCTTCGCGTCCGCCGAGTCCTCTGTGCGCACCCTCAAGCGGCAGGAGCGGGAGGCGGCCAACGGCAGTACGCTGCCGCCGACTCGGCACCTCTACGACGCGCTGGATGAAGTCTGCCGTTTGCAGCTGCAGGCCCGGACGCTGGTGGGCCGGGAACGGTACCGCCGCAGCTCTTCGAGCGAGGAGTCTGTCGAGGACTTCATGGACAGCCAGCAGCAACTGCGTGAGTGGTGTCGCAAGCAGCGCGAGACGCTGGCGGAGCTGACATCGCTGGAGGACCTCGTCGAGTTCAGCAACTCCTTCTACGCGAACGTGCCTGTGATGGACAGCAACTTCCTCGTTCTCATGGAGCAGAGCGAGGCGCTGATGTCGAACATCCGTGTGCAGGACGCTCTCCAGGAGGTGAACCGGGAGTGGGTGATGCTGTCACTGGAGACCTACGACAAGCTGCAGGCAGCCGCCTCCGGTGCGCACGGGAGCAGCCAGCTGGAGCGGCAGTGTGCCGGGTGGACGCAGGCCGTCTCGCCACAGCTTCACCGCCTCCTGTCTTCCGCACAGAGCGCGCTGGCGCTGGACACGAGTGTGCCGGAGGCGAGGCGGCTGACGGCGACGTGCGAGCGCCTGCTGAAGGAGCATGAGGCGCACGACATTGTGTGCACGCACTTGGCGGACTTCACCGTCCGCGAGGAGTGTGTCGCCCCGCACGGCGACGCCCTCAAGGCGGAGCTGCAGTCGGCTCTCGTCACAACGGTGCTGACCTTCCCCCACTACGACGCGACTGGCGGCCGTGCGGACTACAAGGGCAGGATGGAGGAGCTGCAGGAGTGGATTGATGTCAAGTCACAGAAGGGCACGTACATGAAGTTGCTGGAGCGGCTGGAAACCACAAAGACGATGATCGAGGAGCACGCCGACGTTCTCTTCCCGGACGAAGGCCAGCCGCAGCAGTGACGGTCCTCCACCCCGTCCCTGCGGCGGCGCGGTCGTGGTATCCCCCCTCCTCCTCTTCGCTCCCTCTCTCTCTCACTCGGCACCGATGTCCGTTGTGTGTGTGTGTGTGTGTGTGTGTGTGTGTGTTTTGTTTTTAGAGGTTCTTGATGCGAGTGTGTTTTTTTTTTTTTACGGAGACTTCGAAGAGGCGTGATTAGAGACTGATGCTCGCACCTGCCGTCCACTGACTATCGAACAGCGGCCACCGCAAGCAACCCTCCTCTGACGGTTGGCTGAAGACGCTGCGGTGTCCCACACTGAAGACATGGTACGTGTGTGTGTGTGTATGCCGTGTTGTATTGCTCAGGAGAGGATCTTCTACTGCCCTTTCAACTGCAGCGAGTGTCACACGTTGCCCGACGGATGCACTCGCCGATCCCAGAGCAGCTACACTCTCGAGTACGACGCACTCTGCCATCTCTCCTGCCCTCCTTTGCTCTCTTAACTTTTTTTTGTTTTTTTGTGCTCTCCACGTCAACGCCAGAGGAGCGCCTCTGTTCTCTCTCTGTTGGTGGGCGCTGGAGTAGTCCGCTATCCTACACGTAGATACACACATACGCACACACACACACACACACACACACACAGACACACACGCGCACAGGCAGGTCTCCCCCATTCCCCCCCTCCCCCTTCACTGGCTGCATCGCTGCTAGAACAGTCTCTCCCCTCTTTTCCCCTTACTTAACTCATTTACGTTACTCTCGCAGATCTGCGTGCTCACGCGTTGGTGTAGCCTTGCACGTGAAGGCGTACCAGCTGCGTTGGTGCCAGCAGTACGAGAGAGAGAGAGAAGTGGGTGAGTGGGTGAGTGGGTGGGTGGGTGGGTGCCTACCATCGACTGTTGTTGGCGCTCACGTGGTGGCAGCAGTAGCAGTAGCGTCTGCTGCAGTGGATCGACACACTGACACACACACACACACACGGTGTCGCTATCTTCTGTGTTGTGTCTCTCCTATTCCCTCTACTACTCCCCTCTCTCTTGTGTGTGTTTTTTTTCTTTCTGTGTGTGTGTGTGTGCGTGTGCGTAGAGTTTGTGCTCCACAATGGAGGCGGTAGAGGCGGTAGAGCTCTTCTCGGAGAGCAGCGCGCGCTATCGGTATCGTGTGCCTGTGAGTGTGATCCGCGAGCTGCAGTATGAAGGGTCGCGCTACAGCGCGGAGTTCGACGTTGGCGGGTGGCTCTGGCGCTTCCACATTCAAGAGCGCGCCGCAGAGGGTCAGCGGTTCCTCGCGCTGCATCTGCAAAGCTGCGCACCTGGGGCAGTGGCGGTGCACTTCAAGCTGACGGCTGTGTGCATGCGCGACCCGCTGCAGTCGCGCAGCAAGACGTTCAACTGCACCTTCAAGAAGGCCGGCAGCGCGTGGGGGCTGCATCAGTTCATCGCGATGGAGCAGCTTCTGCACCCGGAGAGCGGGTATGTGTACACCGTGCAAGAGACCGGCACACGCTGCGTAGACTTCGAGGTGACCCTGCAGGTGGAGAACGGCGGTGGCAACGAGCGCGTCCCGCTGGTGCGAAGTGCCACACGCTCCATCACACCCACCCGCAGCGTCGGCGGCGCCGGCGGGAGCGCCTTCATGGGCGGCGGTCGCGTGTCCCCGAGCCGCGGGCCGAGCGTGCGTCCGAACAACGGCAGCGGCATCCCACCAGGGCTGAACAGCCGAATGTCCTACTCGCCGAGCCGCGTCGGCACCGGCGCACTTGTGCCGATGGGCGACGGCCTCGTGGACCGGCCAGGGGCGATGAGCGTGCCGGTGGGGCCGCGCCGCGGCTTCTACAGCGACCCCGGTGGCGGTCAAGTCGTGCCGTCGGACTCGGCGCTGAACGCGAGCGGCGTCGGGAGTCGCTTGCCGGGCGGCGCCGCGGTCGTGCGTGCGCCGCTGACGTACCCGTTCGAGCACTTGGAGAGTCTGTGTGACATGAGCTTTGATGTGCAGGGCGTGCGTGTCAAGGCCCACCGCTGCGTCATCGGCGCGCGCATGCAGCCGCTGCTGCCGGAGCAGATGCTGCCGCTGCAGGTCGGCTGCATCGTCTCCATCGCCGTCCCCCTCGACGTCTTCACCACGTTTCTGCGGTACGTCTACACGGAGGAGTACCCGGAGTCTGGGGTGCTGCCGCCCGAGTCACTGCTCGACCTCTACCTCCTCGCCGCCGCCTGCGAGTTCTACGACCTGAGCGCGGTGTGCATCCGCTGCGTGCGTCCGCTCCTCACGTCGGAGAACATTCTCCCGATCGTGCTGACGCGGTACAACGCGGCGGATGAGGTGCTCACGTCCCTCTACCTGCACGTGCTGCTCGACAGCTACGACGCCCTCATCCAGGACCGCCAGTTCGAGGAGATCCCGGGCCACCTCTTCCGCCGCCTCTCCCTCATCCTCTACCGCAAGGAGACGGTGCCCAACGCACCGATCCCACCCATGAGGAACACGCTGGGGAGGCAGCTCGCGTGGCTCGCGGAGTCGGGCGAGTACAGCGACTACGATTGGGTGGTGGGGCCGCAGCAGTACACCGTGCACGCCCACCGCTACATCCTCGCCTGCCGCAGTGTGCTCTTCTCCCAGGCGATGAACCCGCGCGGCCCCGGCCCGGTGCCCTCCTTCGCCACGAACGAGTTCGACTTCTCACTGCGCAGCTGGCAGAAGCTGTTGTTGGGGATGTATCGCCGCCACCTCGACACCGCGCGCGACTTCTCCGCCGAGGACATCGCCGTCATCTTCAAGATGCAGCACGTGCTGATCATGGACGGCCAGCTCAAGCGCGAGGCCGACGAGGCCTTCAACAACACCAACGCCCTGCGCCTCCTCATCTACGCCGTGAAGCACCAAATCCCAGAGCTGCACGAGCGCGCCATCACCTACGTCGCCAACAACTTCCACACCATGATTCGAAACGACCCGCAGGCGTGGGAGCTGATCAGCGAGCTGCCGCAGACGGCGGTGGTGTCGCTGTTCCGCACAGTGACGGACCATCAACAGGTGTAGAGCCCGCATACAGAGGATGCAATCACACACACACATTTACAGTTTTACACACACACACGCACAGACGCACACACAGGGACAGACAAGAGGTCAGCGTGCACGTGGAGGTTCTCGCTCCCTTGCCCTCTCGCAGGCTCACCGTTCAACACCCTTCATCTGTGGCTGGTGCACGACCATCCCTCCGTCCTACGGCATTG
The DNA here is from genome assembly GCA_019188245.1 of Novymonas esmeraldas. NCBI lineage: Eukaryota > Euglenozoa > Kinetoplastea > Trypanosomatida > Trypanosomatidae > Novymonas > Novymonas esmeraldas. Next base: position 79,731 of record JAECZO010000116.1, on the reverse strand, counting down.
TGGTGCGCTAGAGACATATCGAGGACGGGGGGCGGGGGGCGGAGGTGTGCGCATCGACGCAGCCGGAAGCGCCGCTGCTGAGGTCTCCACACCAGCACGCAACGCTGCCAGTGCGTGTGTGTGTCCTTGTTCAAGGACGTCGGGCTCGAGCCCCCGCCGGTGTGCTGGACGGTGTGGCGATGGAAGTCGTCTTTCTTCTGCCACACCCCCCTGCACTCTCTGTGTCACTGCACGCGTGTGTCTGCCTCTCTCTCTCCCTCCTTCTTCGAGAGTCGCAGCATCTTTGTCGACTCTGCGCTACCGTCTTGTCGCAGTGCGGGAGGAGGCGGGCAGCGTGGGGGGGGTTGGCGTAGAGAAGCAGGAACACAGGACGCGGTGGACGTCTGTGCGTTTATGTGTGTTTGTGTGTGTGTGTGTGTCGTCGTTTGCGTGCGACACCGCTATCACTATCGCTCCCTCTCGCTCTCTGTCATTGATGATCACTGTTGTAGACTGCGCGCTTACTAGAACATGTAGAGAGGCACGTCTCCCGTTCTCCATCTCTCTCTCTTTTCCATTCCACTCTCTCTCTCATTCATTGCCCGTTGAACACAGCACGTCTCCCCTTCGCGCCTTTGCTGCTGCTGCTGCTGCTCCCCCTCCGGTGTGCACCGACTGCGTCTGCACGGCAGCGGTGCTGTGGTGTAGTGTCGGCTGGCCTGCGGATGGGAGAATTGATATTGAGGGGGGGGGCAGATGTACCTTCTGTGCTGTCGATACGTGTGTTATGTTGTGGAGCGGAGGGGAGGGGGACAGTGTTGTCCTGCGTCTTCCTCTCCATCCAGTGCAACCGCAGCCACACACACGCACACATGCATGCATGCGGCCAGTGCGCTGCCTCTCGTTCTGCCTGATGCGCTCTCACACCGTCACTCGCCAGCACCGTCCTCCAAATCTACACTCTTCTCTCTTTCTTTCTTCGAGAACTTGGGAGGGCCGACCACCTCGTACCCTCTCGTCCCCCTCGTCCTCGTCGTCGCACGTTGCGGCGACAGGTTAGGGCACGCTGCAGCACCGACACCAGAGGCTGTCCACCACCGCAGCTCCACTACTGCACACACCTGCAGTACAGGTGCACTCCCCTTTCCCCCCTTCCCGTCTCTGTCTCACTGTGTATTTGCCTGTGTGTCTGTCTCTCTCTGTTTCTTTTGGTTTATCATCATCATCATGTCTACCGAGTCGGTGCAGCGGCGCGAGAGCCGGTCGCCGCTGCGCGAGGTCCGGGTGAGTGACCAGGTCATCCAGAGCTGTCTCCGTCACGCCTTCACGACGGAGCGGGAGGAGGTGATGGGCGTGTTGCTTGGTCGCATCGAGCTGCAGTCCTCGCCTGACCCGCCAACACAGAGCAGCCACGATGGCTGGACATCTGTGAACCGAGCGGAGAGCGGCGCGGACGGCGTCGTCAGCAGCGGCAGTGGTGACGGTGTCGTCGCTGCAGCGGCCGCCTCGTCCACGGCGGCGGCGGCGGTGGTGGGGGAGAGGGAGGGCAAGGTGGCGTATGTGTGGGGCACGCATGTGAGTGAGCGCAGCGTGCAGCGCAGCGACCGGGTGGAGGTGTCTCCCGAGTCGCTCGCGTCCGCGGCGGCGGCGGCGGAGCGCATGGCGGCCGAGACGGGGGTGCGCACGTATGTGGTGGGGTGGTACCACAGCCACCCCAGGATACCGGTGGTGCCCTCCGCCGTGGATCTGAGCACACAGTCGAGGTTCCAGCGCCACGTCGAGAGCGGCTGGGTCGGCCTCATCGCCAGCGTCTTCAACACGGAGGCCAGCAACAACCGCAGCCACTGCGCTGTGCACTGCTTCCAGGCAGGCCCGAGCTGCGAGCACATCGAGGTGTCCCTGCGCATCGTCGCCCAGTCGGCGCTCTTCCCCACTCCCAGCCCAATCGCGGCCCTCCCCGACACGACGCCGCTGCTCCTGCGCGTCCTGCAGCAGGAGGTGAGCAACGCGGTCGAGGCGACAGAGCGGGCGACAGCCCACGACGCGGCGGCGTCCCGTGCGGCGCGCGGGTTGGCGGATGTTCAGCTGTTTCACATCGACCGCCTCATCGCCGAGCCGACGCGCAAGGAGCTGGCGCTGTGCACGCTGCCCGTCCTGCGAGCCGAGGTGGCGCGGCTGGAGGCGATGCTGAAGGCATCCGCCATGTCTCCGTCGCCGCCGCCGCCGCGGTGATGAGGCAGGACCAGCAACACGGCAGCACCGCATGGCGCCCACGGCGTCCACGTTCTTCTGCCTCCTGTCTGGGTGGTGACGGCGGGTGGACGCGGCTGCGCCAGCTCCTGCGTTTCGGTGTGTGCGTGCGCGCGAGAGCGTGCGTACTACCAGGGTTCATCACGCCCGAAGCACACACACACACACACACACACACACACACAGACACCGAGAGAGACAAACATGCACACACCCTGTAGACTGCGGATACCGTGACAGACAACGATGTCTCGACATCCACTTGAGTATGCCTCCTCCTCCTCCCTCTTCCCTCATGCGATGTGCTCGCTCGCTTCTTGGCCTGCTCGCACGTGGATGACTCGCGCCGTGATGCGACCAGCCACTGTTTGATCGTGGATGAGTCGACTGGCCGCTGGTGCCTCTTCGCCTCGCTGCAACACCGCCCCCCTTCCCTTCCCTTCCCCCATCTCGCCTGCACGTGCCGCCGACATGCCTCCGAGGAGGCCTGCTGGCTACCGAGGCACCTCACCACCCGCGCACCCACCATCACCCCATCACCACAGACATACACACACACACACATACACATAGATAGACAAGCTGATTCACACACAGAGGCGACCTGGTGCTCCTTTACTGCGCCTCGGCAGCAACTGCCCGTGTGCAGTGCTGCTGTCTTCACACACCCCGCTCATCATCAGTCATCTCCTCCAGAGTCAGAGACACTCGCACACGAGCTCATACATACACACCCACACACATACACATATACACACACATAAACACAAATACACACACGCGATGTGGAGCGGTGATGCGGGGACTCCTCGGTCCATGAGGCCGCGCACCGCTGCTGTAGCGGCACAGGGGGCATCCATGACGCCGTCGTCGGCGCCATCCTCTGCGAGGTGGGGCACCGTGGAGGCGGTGTCAGCGCAGACCACGGCCGCGCAAGAGGCACTGCGGAGCGCGTGGTCGCTGCTCCGGCGCAGTCCCTCCACACACGGTGGTGGCGAGCCGCTCTCATCTCCCCCTCGCTACACGAGCTTCACCAAGTCGGGCTCGGCTGCATCGCACACCTCAGAGACGTCGCCAGCGGCAGGGCCTCCTGCCGGTCCATCGGCCGCCGCCGCTCTCCCGCTGTCGTCACATGACGACAGGAGCGGCGTGGACGAGACGCAGCACACCGCAGGACGACGCTGCAGCAGCAGCAGCACCAACGGCGCCACGCGGAGCCGTGGCAGTAGCGGCGCCAGTACCACCGCCTGCGTCTCTTCACCCGCGGCGGCGCCGGTCGTCGAGAGTCGCGCTTGCCGCAGCGACGCGGTGTGCTCTGACACCGCGTGCGCTGCGACTGGCACTGCCGACGTCGACTCACCCGATGCGCAGCCGCCGCCGACGCCGACGTCGTCGCCCTTCTCGATGGCGTCGGCGCGGCTGCGGCAGCGGCAGCGGCAGGAGGCGCCGCACCACGTACGGTTCCACCAGCCGGTCGTCTCTCCAGCACCGTCCACCTCGTCGGCCTCTGCTTCCAACCCTTCGCGTGTCCTGCCGGTGTCGAGTGGGGGGCTGTCTGCCCCGCCGTCGGCGCCAACAGCCGCGGACCACGCGGCGATGGAGCTGCTGCGCTCCCTCTCCTACGCAGAGGTGCGCGCGGCACAGGAGTGGTTGGCCAGCGACGGCTGCGGTCGACTCTGCGACGGTGACGGCGGCGCCACCGCTGCCTTGCTGGACGCCACACCGGCCACACTCGACGTGGCGGCGCACCTGCGCTTCGCCGCGCGGTTCCGCGCGCTGTTGGGAGACGAGGGCGACGCAGACGACGCAGACGACGCAGACGACGCAGACGACGCGTCCCCCGGCGCGTGCGGCGACGCCGCCGATGCGGAGGACGGTGCCAAGGGAACGAGCGGCGGCGGTGGTGCCACCTCCCCCCTCGAATGCGCGCCGCTGCCGACGCCGCACCCGCAACACACCAGTACGCCGGCGGCGATGCCGCGCACGCCGTGTGCGTCGCCACCGACGCCGCTGAGCGGCGCCTCTGCATCGCCGACTCCGTGTGTGACCTCGTCGAGGGGCGCCGCCCTGGTACTCGACGGCGACACACGTGTGCGCCGTCTCACCACCCCGGCGGCGGCGGAGCACTGGTCTCTGGCGAACTTCGATCTCGGCCGTCGCATCGGCCACGGACACGCGAGCAAGCTCTTCATCGCACGCGAGAGGCGGAGCAGGGTGGTCGTCGCGCTCAAGGTGACAGCCAAAGACGACGTACACCGCCGGGAGGGCGGCTCGGCTCTCTTCGAGGAGGCGACGCGGCTGCAGTCCTCTGCCGGCCGCCACTGCCCGCACATTGTGCGGCTGTACACGTCCTTCTCCGACGCCCACCGCCACTACGCGGTGCTGGAGTACGCCGAGCACGGCGACCTCGCCAGCCACCTCGCGCTCCAGACCCACGGCCGCCTACCACATGCACAGGCTCGGTTGATTCTGCAGCCGCTCGTGGTGGCGCTTGCGTACCTGCACGAACGTCGGATCGTGCATCGTGGCGTGTCGCTGCGCAGTGTTCTCGTGCTGCGCGACGACGCGGACGAGACGGCGCCACCGCGAGTGAAGCTCGGCGACTTCGCGGCTGCCGTGCAGCTCACCCACCGACACGCACGGTGGCCGGGTGCCGTCGACGAGGACGACGGCCGCGGCGGGTCCCTGCTGGACTACGCCCCTCCCGAGGTCGTGTGCGGCGGCGGGTGGTCGTGCAAGTCGGACATGTGGGCTCTCGGCGTCGTTGCCTTCCAGCTGCTCTGCGGGTACCACCCATTCGACCACGCCTCCGCGACGGAGGTGAAGCGGCGCATCTGCACCGGGGCGGCGTGCTACCCGACACACGCGCTCTCGCACACGGCGGCGTCCTTTGTGCGATCACTCCTGTGCGTGGCGGAGGAGGTGCGCAGCAGCGCTGCGGCGGCGCTGGCGCACCCGTTTCTACACCCGCACAACGGAGCGACGCCGGCGAGGATGACGGACACAGCGCCGCCGCCGCCGCCGCCACCACCGCACGCCGCCCGCAGAGAGCCGGACGTGGACGCGCCTCCTGTCAGCGTGCCCGCACCGAGCCCCCGTCGCAGCGACGGCGACCGCTCTCCCTCGAGGGTGTGGTGTGACGCTGTGGACGCTGCCGCGGCTGCAGGTCGCGCATCCCTGCCCGTGCCTCTGCCCCGCGATGGCGGCACACCCGGCAGCATCGCCTCCCTCACCAGCAGGACGCCATTGCCGTCGTCGTCGTCGTCAACGAGTGCTGCATCCATCTCGACAACCGGCGCCACCGCCGACGGCGCACAGGAGTGTGTGCGAGGCGCGGTCTGTCGCGCAGGAGGTGCTTCCTCTGCGCCCACCCTCTCCTCCTCCTCCTCTGCCAGCGCTCGCGCCCCCCTCATGTCCTTCGCGCTGCCCACGCACGAGTGGCAAGCCGCGCCACCACCGCCGTCGGTGACGCTGTCCGCCGTCTCCCCGTCCCGCGCGGCGAGCAGCGAGGAGGCGGAGGCGTGGCTGAGTCGCCGGCAAAGCGCCTCCAATCTCAAACTCGCGACACACGCCGCCAACCGACGCAGCCCCACCATGACGCTCAGTGATGTCTCCGCGAGCGTGTTGTCTGTCACGCGGCCCCCGGCTGCTCTGGCCTCCAGTACCGCGGCCGCCGACTGCAGCGCGCTCACCTCAGCCTGCGCGGCGGAGGGTGTGCTCGGCGCCAGCTCGCGCAGCTGCAGCGCTCACAGCCTCCACCAGCACCACTCACGACCGACGTTCATCTGCAGCGTCAGCCAACCCGACGCACCTGCGACGTGTGTGGTGGCGCACGGCAGTGTGCGGCAGCGGTGTGGCGACGACGCACCGGGATGCAGCTCCGTCACGGTCAGCAGCCTCACTCTGTGCTCCGCGGCCGGCGCGTTGCCGTCGAGGGAGAGCGCGGTGTCGGTGTCATCCTCCACGATCTCGTCGCCGCTGTCATCGCGCGGCGCGGCAACAACGCAGGGCGGCGGTGGCGGCGGCGCCGCGACCGGCTGCCTCGCGCCGCCACCGCCGGCGCGCCTCACTGCTCCTGCCGAGCGGTGGTTGCTGTCGAGCCGACTGGCCCCGCTTCAGCAGAGTGCGACGACGCGCTCCGCGACGGCGGCTGCAGCTCTTGCTTCTGCAGCTGCCGCACCCACGGCCGCTTCATCCTCGCAGGCAGCGAGGCCGAAGGCGGGCAAGAAGAAGCCGCGCAAGACGCCGACGTGTGCGCTGCGGCTGGCCTTCGAAGCGCTGGGTGACGAGGACAGCTGGTGAGGCGACACAGTCTCGTCACGCAGCAGATGGCATGTGTGTCTGCGCGTTGGTGCATGTGTATGTGGCCGCCATCTGCCGCCTCCTTCCTCTTCTCCGCTGTCGGTGGGATCTGCTGAGTCGACGTACATTGACTTGTCCACGGCTGTGTGAGCGTCGTGGTGCATCTCGAAGGAGAGGGCGGCCCGACTCCACGCGTGTCGCGGTGCGCACACTGCACCTCTATCTCTCTCTGTCTGTCTGTCTGTGTCTGTCTGTGTCTGTCTGTGTGTGGTCCAGCTTCTCCCGACTTGTGCGGCGAGGGCTGCGGTCGATGATGGATGGATGTGTCCTGCAACGGTACGTGCTCTCCCTTCGCAACTCTCTCTCTCTGTTACTCGTTTCCTTTCCCCAACATCCTCCACGATGCACACACACACACACACACACACATACATACACACAACACGTACGGACAGGTCGAGTGGTGAGGGATGCCGCTGGACTTGGTGGGCAAGCTCCACCGCACCGTGTACATCACGGCATGCCCAGAGGACTCGCAGGAGGACCTGCTGCACCTGCTGCTCCGTCGCTGCGGGGCCATCGAAGGCTGGGACGCCGTTGACGGGCGGCTCATCGTGGTCTTCCAGAGCATGAACAGCGTCAGCAACGCCCTCACCTTCCACGGCCTCTCGTTCGTCGACTTGACCAAGAAGATATGCGTGTGGAAGGCAACGGAGGCACCACCGGCGGAGGCAACGCAGCAGCTGGCCATCCAAGGAGGCCCACCGCCGGCCCACGGCGCCGCGGCCCCGGTCGATGCCGCCACGACCGAAGAGGAAGACGCGCGGCGTGTGCAGCGGAAGGAGCGCCGCGCCGCGCTGCAGCAGGCTCTCCGCGGCAGTGCGGGCGACGTGCTCGATACATCCTCGCCGGAGGGGCGCCGCGCCAAGATGCTGGAGCTGTGCTATCGACAGTTGAAAGCGCTGGGCGTGCTCTCGACTGTTGCACTGGCCGACGCGACTGCTGCGCTCGCGGAGAAGAAGGAGAACCTCGCGCGTCTGCAGGACCTCGTCCGCGTCCAGGAGGAGAGTGCCGCCGCGTCCGCGACACGGAAGCGCGAACGAGCGGATGGAGCCCTCGACTAGGATGGAGAGACAGAAGAGAGATGCCCACGTTTTGCACTCTGCATGCAGTCGTCCTCTCCATCGCACTCCTTCGGCCCCCCGTGTCTCGTGTCGCCTCGGTACCGCATGATGCAGGTCTGTGCGGGGGTGTGTGTGTCTGTGTGTCTGCCTGGGAGAGGAGTGGATCGGTGGTGAAGCGCAACACGTCCTCCACCTCTCTTCCTTCCTCTCGTGAGTCTGTGCTCTGCACGACTGGGAGCAACACAGCCGCACGCACACACACACACACACACACACACACATCTACAGACATATGCACACACGACTACCACTCGTACAGCCTTTGTCTCCACCCTTTGCCGGTTGACGCCGCTGTCCACTCTCACTGTCCGCCTCCTCTCTCACCTCTGCATCTCCCCGTCGCGGCGCTCCTCACGCAGTCGCCCTCATGTCTGTGCGTCGGCAAGCGGTGCTGCTGCTGCGCGACGTAGTCGTGGTGCGTCGTGGCGCCGCCTCGCTCGGCTCCTCCGCCCCTGCCTCCGCTGCCGCCTCCGCCCTCCACGATGCGGGCGGTGCGGGGGCCCGGGACGACGGCTCAGCGCACGACGTGGCTCTCCCACACGTGACCCGCCGCACCCCGCTGCCGGAGTCAGCGCCACGAGTGGGGTACGCAACGAGCGGGTTTGACGTTGTGGAGCAGCTGCGCACCGCCGGCCCCGGCGTGGCACTCGGCCGCGTGCAGGTGTCCCTCACCGTCTACGTACTCGCCGCCTCTGTGGTGCTCCTGTATGTTGTCTACTACGCCACCACGTACACGTACGTGCTCACCACCGACCCGTCGCCGCACCGCCACTCGCTCTTCACGCAGTTCCCCTGTGACGTGGCGGTGGTAGAGAACAAGCTGACGCACAAGCGGCACACTGTCACGGTGGTGCCCGAGCCCGCTGCCGAGACGCCGGTCGGCAAGCCCGACGCCCGTGACGGCGGAGGTGAGGCCGTACACGTCGTCCGCACCTCGCCGGCTGTGGTGGTGCGTCGTCTGCACGTGAATGCGCTGCTGCACCGCGTGTTCCTCTACGTGCAGAAGACCGAGTCGCTCGTCATGGTGGACGCGCAGGCGGAGATGGCGCCGCGCCGCTTCATGGATGGCGCCTGCAGCACCGGTGCAGCCGCCCGCACCCCCGTCGCCTTCCTGCGCCGCGACCAGCACATGCGGGACCTCAACGTGGACTGCACGGCCAGCGGCGATCGTAGTGCCTCGCAGCCGCCCAGCGGGGGGCGGTCGTGGTGGCGACGCTGGTGGGGGCGTATTGAGGGCACACACGTGACGCAGGCCGCGTCACCGGGGCCCGACCTCGCCGCTCGCGCGCCGACTCAGATTCTCTTGGAGAGCAGCGTGCGGCTGCGCACTACCGTCAACGGCTACCAGCAGGGGCACATCAACACCTACGAGCAGTGTCTTCATCACACGGCGCAGGAGAAGATCACAGAGCGCTACCGCGCGTACGTCATTGCGCGGGGCATGCTGCGCAACCGCGGGCTGCGCAAGGTGTACGCGGAGGAGCTGATGCGGAATGGGCTCATCACCGGCGACGGGGTGACGCTGACGGAGCTGGTGCCTGACCTGCAGCAGTTTGCCGATGAGGTGTTTGCAGCCGTGACGGCGAAGCTCGGTGACGACGTCATCCTCTACACGCACACGGCCAAGATGGTGTAGTGTGAGGGAGAGAGTGAGAAAGTGAGAGAGGGAGCAGCGCATTTGGGTCGGTGTGATGGTGTGCTGTGTGATGCGCCTGCTTCGGGTGGCTCTACAAGAACAAGAAACGAGATGCAACACGTGCACCCACGAGCTGATGGCTCGGCGACGAACGCCACTGAACATGCAGAAACGCTGCGCAGACAGAGTGCAGTCACATCAACACACACACTCACACACAAAAGACACTGAGAGGGAGGGAGAGAGCGAGTGGACGATGTGCACGAATGGTGCACACACGAGGAGAGATGTGTGTGATGAAGTCGCACCTTTCATCCGTTCTCCTCTTCCGTGACTGCCACCTGCGCTGCGTGACTGCCACGCTGCTGTTGGCACGATCATGCCCCTCTCTCTCTCTCTCACATTGCATCCGTGTTGGCATGCGCCGTGATGCACCGAGACGGCTGTGGACGACTGGTGCAGCGGCGAGCAGCAGTCCTCGAGTGTACCTCAGGGCGGCTGCGCCGTGCCTCGTCACGTCTCAAATCCTAGCGGTGATCGAGTGCTGTCTTGTATCTCTCTCCCTGTGGTGTCTCCACTGCTCTCTCCCCCCCCGCCTTCGTCCTGCCGCTTCTGCTTCATCTCGCGCCGCCTTCCACAGCGCACACGGCGCTGTCAACCAGCAGCGCGCTCCCCGCGCGTGTGCCGACGCACTCCCCTCTCCGCACCTCAACTCCCTTCTCTCCCAACACACACACACACGCACGGGTTGCTGCTGCTGCGCACGTGGCTGTCTGTATGTGTGTGTGAGATGTTCCTCACCACGGTATTGGCCGTCTCGAAGAAGAACCTGCGTCTGCGATGCAGCCAGTGCACGCGGCTCCTCTCTTCCGAGCACTTCCCCAAGCGCGGTGGGCCGCTCAACACACTCATCTGCGTGGACTGCAAGCTCATGTGCGTCGGCTGCGGACAGCGGCAGCTCCGCAGCACCTTCAGCGACGCTGACTCGCACACGTGCGACCGCTGTCTGGCGAAGCGGCAGGTGGCGAAGGAGAATGTGTACTTCCGCTACCCGATCCTCAAGTACCGCGCGTGCCCCTTCAGCGTCGACGAGGCACGTGATGAGCTTCACAACGAACTGCACGACGAGCAGCAGCAGCAGCAGCAGCATCGGAGACTTCCCTCGCGCTCACCGTCCCCGGCATCGTCCACCTCCCGACCCACCATCTCGTAGCCACGTCCCACTCCCCGCTAAAACACACACACACACACACACACATACACACACACCGCACGAACGCACGAGGGTATGCCGACAAGCAGAGAGTGTTCTGCCTTGTGAACTCTTCCGATCTCTCAAGTGTCTCTCTTGGTCGGTGTGGCTCGCGTGCGCCTCGCCGCGGCATGCGTTACAGCCTGCGCGAACGTTGAGCCCCACGTCAGTTTAACACTGCATGGTCACATAGAGAGAGAGACAGACGGACACATGTGCGCAAGTGGAGGTTCAACAAGGACGCTTACCTGCAGCTTGTCTCTCTTCTTGAAGACACGAGCGCTCAGCAGCAGTGGGCGGTGGCGGTCCGTCCTGCACCACGTGCATCCGCTCCCATCTCTCCACCTCTCCATCGCGCCTTCCCTCGTCCTCCTCTTCTGCTTCCCTCGCACGTTTGCCAACTGACAGGTCGAACAGCACACACACACACACACATACACACACACACACACACTTCCCACCCTCCCTTCGTCAGCCAACTTTATCTGAACGACACATCACCATCCTCGCTCGCCTCCGCTCCGCTGTCCGACGTGCGTGTGTGTGTGCTGAGGAGACGTGCGTGCGGCTCACCATGGCACCGCGCCCCTCCACCGCTGCTGCAGCGGCTACCGCGCCGAGCACAACGAAGATCCTCTTCTTCGTGCCGAACCTCATCGGCTACGCGCGCATGGCTGCGTCGCTCACTGCCTACCTCGTCGCGCGCGACTACCCGGCGCTGTGCCTGGTCCTGTACACGGCGTCCTTCGTGCTCGACGCGGTGGATGGGATGGCGGCGCGCGCGCTGAATCAGTGCTCCCACTTCGGCGCCATCCTCGACATGCTCACCGACCGCGCCTCCACCTCGGGCTTCCTGGTGGTGCTGGACGGGGTGCTGCAGCCCATGCCGTACCGCTACACCGTTGTGCTCTCCGTGCTGGTGTTCCTCGACGTCGCCTCGCACTTCTGTCGTATGTACGCCTCCGTCTTCATCCGCAAGGACAGCCACAAGGACGTGTCGGACAGCATCTTCTGGCTGCTGCGCCTCTACTACTCGAACCGCCGCGTGATGGGCGTCTTCTGCATCGGACAGGAGTTCGCGTACATCCTGCTGTACGCGTGGGCCAACTACGCCGGCGTCGACGTGGTGGGTCATGTCCTGTGGTACGCCTTTGCCGTGTGCGCCGTGCCGTGTGCGCTGAAGCAGGTGGTGAACGTGCAGCAGCTCGTGGACGGTCTCTACCACATCGCCTGCGTGGACGCGCAGGAGCGCCTCGAGCAGAGCAAGCGCGCGTAGAGACGCTCGACAGTGCACAGCAGCGACGAGGCGGAGGCGGTGGAAGGAGGGGCGGAAGGATGTTGCGCAACAGGTCATGTGCTCTCCCCTGGTGGGCGGAGAGATGTACCGGATACAATGTGTGTGTGTGTGTGTGGGTGTGTGTGTGGGTGGGTGGGTGGGTGGATGGGAAGAGAGGAGGAACGCAGATGCCGAACATACACATACGCACTAGCACACACACACACACACACACACACCTACACACACACGTTCATTCACTTTATGACGGATGCGCCGCAGAGACACCGCGCGTCTCTCTCTCTCTTCCTCTCGTTCATCTGCCCCTGTGCATGCGTGTGTGTCTGTGAGCTGCATGCAAACGAGTGTTGATGTCTGACCAGCGAGTTCATGAAACATGCGCGTGAAGGTGTAGGTCAAAACCACACGTCACCGCGCTTTGGAGGTGAGAGATGTGTATGTGTGAGTGTGTGTGCAGGTGTGTGTGCAGGTGTATGCGCCGTTGGACGGCATCGTTGACGACGCCCCTCTCTCCCACTCTGACTCAATGTTCCTCCTCTTCGCTGCCTCACTGCCGATCTCACACACTTCCACTACCGCGCCAACGCACACGCGCGTGATAGTTTAGGGGTGGGACGCACGACCATCACCAACAGCACGCAACTCGACGCGAGTCTGTGGTAAACCGCATCACTCGTGCGCGCACCACACACACACGCACCCACACGCACACACAAACTTCTCTCTCTTCCCCATCACTTTCCCTTTCTCTCTCTCTCTTTGCAGGTTGTCTGTCTGTGTGCGAGAGATCCCACGTCGCTGCGTGGGCTGCAGCAGAGCTCCACTTCGCTTCTGCCGTTGCTGTCGTTGCGTATCACTCATCGTCACTTCTTTTTCCTTGCCGCGTTGCGTACAACCCTCTCCCTCCCTCCCCCCCTTGCTTGCTCTCTCCATGGAGTCGCACTCGGACCCCGCGGGCGGCCTGGACGGCGTCACCCCCACACACCCGCTGTCGACGGGCAAGCGGAAGGTGGTGCGGCGGACGCCTGCCGGTGGTGGCAGTGGCGGCGGCGCCGCCGACGTGGCTGCCGACAGTGTGAGTGATGCGGGTGCGATGGCAGCACCTTCGCCGGCGTCTCTGCCGGCGGCATCGGCGACGCAGACCGTGAGCAGCGAGGCGGAGGGCAACGCGCTCATCAAGCGCATCCGGCAGCTGGAGAGCGAGGGCGCCATGCTGTCCAACACGCTGACAAAGGTGTGCGATGAGAACGGACGCCTCTCGGGGCTGCTGTCGACGCTGGAGGAGAAGGTGCACACGCTGGCGCAGGAGCCGATGAAGGGCACGTCGGTGCTGCACTCTCTCTTCGAGCCCGAGAAGACAGGGTGGTTCGGCGGCTCCAAGTCAGCGGCGCGCGAGCAGCTGCAGCAGCTGAGCGACGCGCTGCAGTCGGAGTTCATGGCGTACAAGGCGTCGCACACGTCCAGCAACGACGAGGTTCAGGCGCTCCTGGAGGGGCTGCACAGTGCACACACGAACGCGCAGGAGCTGGCAAACGTCACGAAGGATCAGCAGCAGCTCATCAGCCGCGGCCCGCTCGCCGTAGCGGTGCACATTGTCCCCTTCGACGAGAGCATCAGCGGCGCCGCCACAGTGCGCGACCTGCAGGAGCAACTCCGTCGGGTGCGCGAGCAAGCTACGCTCGCCGAGGACCAGCTGCGCACGTCGCAGGCCGAGGTCCGCAGCCTCAAGGTTGAAAACACAAAACTGCGCAACGAAGCGATTGCGAAGTCGGTGGCAGCCGCGCCGGTCGTGGCGCCGGTGCCGGTGCCGGTCGTGAACAGCGGTCCATCGCCGTCCGAGAAGGCCGCGACGGAGGCGCTGGCGCGCATGACGCGTGAGCGCGATGCGCTGCAGGAGGCGTTGGCGCAGGCTCGCAACGAAGTCGTGGAGCAGAAGAGGGACGCGGCGCTGCAGCGCCAGCTCGTGGCGCAGCTGGAGAACAAACTGACAGCGAAGGACTCGGTGCACGCGGAGGAGATGGAGAAGCTTCGCCACCAGCTCGCCGACTCCTTCAGCGCCTCGATGGTGTGCAGGCGCTGCGACGACCTGCGCGAGGAGCTCGAGAAGGCGCGGCGCGAGGTGGACAAGTCGCACACGACGGTGCAGGACCTGCGCAGTCAGATCGTTGACATGGCGGTGAAGCAGGAGCAGAAGTACACGGCGCTGGAGAAGAAGCTCGCGGACAGCCTCGGCCAGCTCAGCGAGAAGGACCAGCAGCTGCGTCTGTCCACCACCTCGGACGACTACGAGCACCTCAAGGCGGAGCAGGAGTCGCTGACGCGCGAGATCGACCTCTACCGGCAGCGCGTCAGCTTCCTCGAGGCGAACCGCGGTGCCGCCGCCGCCGCCGCCGCGGACGAGCCTGCCAGCACGTCGGCGCTGGACGAGACGGCGGTGCTGGAGACGCTGCAGGACGCGAAGGATCGCGTGTCGAAGCTGGAGTTCGAGCGCGATCAGCTGTCCATGCAGCTGGAGCAGGCGCAGAGCTACGCCGTGTCGCGCGACGCGGAGGCGCGGCAGCTGCAGCAGCGCTCCGAGGATGACAAGCAGCGCGTCGCCTTCCTTGTGAAGAAGTGCGCCACGCTCACGGCGGACGCGCGCGGGGCGACGGCGCAGCTGGACACCTTCAAGGAGCAGTTCGAGAAGCAGTCGCTGGAGCTGAAGCAGGAGAAGCGCAACACCGAGACTATGGCGAAGCTGCAGAAGCAATTGGATGATCTGAGCAAGGAGAAGAAGTTGCTGGAGGACCGGCTGGCGGCGACGCAGGAGGTGGAGGAGCGCCTCGTCAAGGCGAAGGAGACGATCGCCTACATGGAGCTCGCCCAGAGCAGCACGATCAGCATGAGCCAGTTCGCAGAGCTGCGGGCGGAGAAGGAGAAGCTGCAGAACACGATGGCGCCGCTGAACCGGAAGCTGGAGGAGGCGAAGCAGGAGATCGAGCGGCTGCGGTCTGTGACGGACGCACAGCAGGCCATCTCCTCCACCCAGAACAACAACGTGCGCACGTGGCAGGACCAGGTGACGGCGCTCGGCGAGAGCGAGGCGAAGCTGCGGGACAAGGTAGGGATGCTGACGACGGAGAACACGCGGCTGACGCAGGTGAACGCGTCGCTGGAGCAGCAGATGAACGACATGCAGGACGGCATCAAGGAGATGGCGGTGCACATGGAGAGGGACCGGTCGAGCGCCAAGGCCGCGGCGGAGGCGAGCTCGCAGAAGCAGATACAGACCCTCCGCGACGAGCTGGCGCAGGCGCGTGCGACGATAGCGGAGGTGCAGGCACGCGACGGTCAGTACGTCGCCGAGGGCCTCTACCAGTCGGTCGTGACGGAGCGCGAGAAGGCCGCCGAGGAGAACAAGAGGATCGCCTTCGAGCTGGAGAAGCGCAAGTCGGAGATCACCATCTACCGCCAGACCATCGCCGACCTCGAGCAGGAGAACGAGGAGCGCGTGAAGGAGATCGAGACGCTGCAGGACCGCTATCAGGGGGACCGCACCACACTGAACGACCGCCTCGCCAAGGAGCAGAAGCGCGCGGCGGAGCTGACGGGCACGGTGGCGAGCCTCTCCGAGCAGGTGACCGCGATGGAGGCCGAGGCGGCGAAGCGCGCCACCGCCGCTGCTGAGATGCAGGAGAAGATTGTGAAGCAGCAGCGCGCTTTCGAGGACAAGTGCCGCCGCGAGGAGGCCCTGAGCGACGAGATCAAGCGCCTCAACAACCAGATCACCGCGCTGCAGACCAACTCGGCAGGCGACGCGCTCTCTCGGCAAGCGAGCACCGGCAGCGCTGGCATCGCCCACGCGGACGTGGCTGCTGCTACTGCCGCCGCCACCGCCGCTGCAGCTGCTGCTGTCGCGGCCACGCCTCCCATGTCGCGTCGCGGCTCGTCTGCCGTGGCCGCGAAGCCGGAGAAGGAAGTGCGCGCCGCTGATTGCGTCGTGTCGTCGCCGTCGTTGGCGGCGCCGGTCTCGCCGACCGCGAGTGTGTCGCCGGCGGCGTTCGGTGCTGACGCGGAGACTGAGCCGCCCGCAAGCGACGCCATGCGCCAGCGCATCTACAACCTGCAGCAAGAGAACGATCGCCTTGCCGGCGAGCTGAAGCGGACTCAGCTGCAGTACCGCAGCGACTCGGCCGAGGACCAGCACATGATCACGGTTCTGCAGACGCAGGTGAGGAACCGCATGTCCCCCAACGACCGCACCGCCTACGAGGCCGAGATCGCCAAGTCGGCCGCCTTGAAGAAGAGCACCGAGGCGCTCATGGAGGAGAACGTGAAGCTGCGCCAGCAGGTCGGCGGGCCTGCACCACCACCACCGCCGGCGAGCATGACGCGGTCGGCGTCGTCGGTCGCCGTGGCCGGGGCGCAGCAGATGGATGTGCTTCAGCTGCAGGCGCAGCTGCAGTCGCAGAAGGCGTCGAGCGACGCCGCGACGGAGGCGTACGAGGCTCGCATCCAAGAGCTGGAGGAGCAGCTGCACGAGGCCGAGGAGGCGGCAGCCGCGGCGGCGGCGGCGGAGGACGGCGATCCCGGTCCGCTGGGCAAGCCGGTGCGGCGGAAGGTGAAGAAGACAAAGAAGAAGAAGACGCTGGCGGAGCAGGTCGGCGCTGTGGACGACGGCGAGGACATCCTTGCTTTGTCTCCCCCCACCGACGCGCTGGCCGTCACCACGCCGGGGATGCCCGACGCCGGGCAGCTGCAGACGTCGCTGATGCTCGCCCAGCGCGAGGTGACGCAGCTCAAGGCGGAGAACATGCAGCTCAAGGCGTCCATTGCCGAGCTCACCACGCAGCTGCGGCGCGCGGAGGAGGATGTGCACGCCGCACACGAGGACCTCGACACAGCGCAGGCAGCGATGGATGCGGAGCGGCGCGACTTCCAGAAGCAGCTCGCCTTCCTGCAGGACGGAGTGCCGCCGCCGCCGCAGCAGCTTAGCGTAGAGGAGCGGCAGATGTCTGGTCGCTCAGCGAACAACAGCTTCGGCGCCAACGGCGGCGGCGGCGCTGGTGGGAAGACCAACCGTTCCTTCCGCAACACCTCCATCGCGGACTCGGAGATGCAGCTGCGGCGGTGTCAGGACGAGGTGGAGCGGCTGACCGCCGAGAACAAGAATCTCGTGTATCAGCTGGAGCGGGCGGGGGCGCAGTTGAAGTCGCCATCGACGGCCACCGCCGCGGCAGTGGCCGTCGCGGAGAAGAGCGGCGCGGGTGACGTGCGGAAGCTGCAGCGGCAGTTGCGGCAGAAGGATGCGGAGATCAAGGCGCTTGCCGATCAGCTGATGCCGACCAAGGAGACGTTGGTGGAGTACATGGCGATGGCCGATCGTCTCGGCCTGCAGTACCCGTTCCCCGCGGAGCTTGAAGGCGCCACCGTGCTGCGACTCAAGGCGCTGCACGTGCCCCTCTACACCCGGTCCGTCTCCGCCCCCTCGCCGGCCCCGCAGCGCAACCGCAGCAACCGCTCTCCAGGAAGAGGTGATGACAGTGCCCCGTCGCCCCGCACGCCACGCGCACGACGCGCTGGCGCCAATGCAAGCTCTCTTCGTCAGGAGGACGAGGACTTCTCTCTGCGGTGAGCGGCGGCGTCGCCGTGCACCAGCTCAGCGTGAGACGTGTGTGTGTGTGTGTGTGAGGGAGAGGAGGAGGAGGAGAGAGAGGCGACGTTGACGATGTCTCTCTGTTTCTCTCGCTCTGCTCTCTTCTTCTCCGCCTTCTGGTTGAGTCGCTTCGGCCATGTCGTGGATAGTCGTGGGCGTCTTGGTGTGTGTGTGTGTGTGTGTGTCTGTGTGTGTGTGTCGGGGAATGTGGCTCGAGGCGATCGCCTCTGGATTGCTTTTCTTCGATGCTGTTCGGCATCTCTTTTCGATGTTACCCTTCTCTCTCGGTCTCTCGCGTTGTGTACCACCCCTCCCTCTCTCTCTCCTCTTCCTGTCTGTGTGTGTGTGTGTGTCACCAGAGTCCTGCGCCGCTTCTCTTCCTCCTCCTCCTCCTCTTCCAGCGTGTGTGTGTGTCTACTTGGTGTTGCTGTTGCTGACCGACGCATGTCGTACGGGCTTTTCCCGTTGCTCTGTAGCGGGTATGTGTGCTGCGAACACGCCTGCTTTGCGTGTTGCCATGGCGGTGACACACACACACACACACGCACGCACTTGCTCGTTCTTTCTCTCTCTCTCTCGCTCTTCCCCAACAACGATTCATCTTCACCACAAAGCACAGGACTCGCGTGCAGGCACCTACTGTGTGTGCTCGCCTCGGAGTACGTGAGAGCGCTCCCGTCTCCTACGCCAGCAAGACGCTTCATGCACCATCTGCCGTCCATCTCAGCTCTCTGTCCGTCTCTGTCTCGCTCTTTCTCTCTCTCCTCGTCATCAGCGTGTGTGTTGGCTACAGCCGGCACCACACACATACACACACCTTCCCCTTTGCTTCTTCCTCTTCCCACATAAACTGTCTGTGGTGAGTACGTCGGCTACGTTGCAGCCGCCAACGCATACACTTCACTCACCGCATACCCCATTCTCGAGCGCGCACACACACACACTCTTGTGCATTCACACACACACACACACCAGGTATTGGTGCGTGTGCCCTGCGTCCTTGCTGTGCACCAGTGCACACACACACACACACACCCGCCCTTCTCTCTATCCATTTCTTTGGTCCTTCTTATCTGTGTCGCTGTGACATCTGACGTATACACATCCCACCGTCTAGATACACACACACACACACTCACAGACAGACAGACAGACAGACAGACGCGCGCATGTCCAGACAGGAGGCACCGCCGCTCTTGTCTACGGTCGCTGTGGTGGACGCGGCCGTCGATGTTGTGGCGGAGGACGGCGTGCACGATACCCCCATCACGCTGGGCGATGGCGTCTCGTACACCGGCGAGGTGAGAGACCACCGACTGTGCGGGAGCGGGACGCTTGTCTGCAGCATCGGCACCTACACAGGCCACTTCGCCTCCAACGCCCTTCACGGCAGCGGCACGTTCGCAGCGGCGGCCGACGATGCCGCCGCCACCCCCATCGTGTCCTACGAGGGGGCGTGGGCGGATGGCGTGCCGCAGGGCTACGGGAAGATGCGGTGGCAGAACGGCGACCTCTACGACGGCTGCTTCGACGGCGGCCAGCCGCACGGCACCGGCAGCAGCGGCAGCGGCAGCGGCAGCGCCGCCACGGCGGCCACGAACACCTTCACCTACGCGGACGGTCGCGTCTACGTGGGCGAGTTCGACCACGGCCTGCGGAGCGGCAGCGGACGCCTCACGCAGCCGAACGGGGACGTCTACGACGGTCAGTTCGTGCGCAACACCATCACCGGCTTCGGCACGGCGACCTACGCCGGCGGCAGTCGTGTCTTCCGCGGACTCTTCGAGCGCGGGCGCAAGGTGAAGGGCTCGCTCGAGTTCCCCAACACACAGCGCGGCTACGACGGGGAGTGGCAGGACGAGGTGCCGCACGGGGCGGGGCGCATGACGTTCGCCAATGGCGACTTCTACGTGGGCGAGTTCGCCGTTGGCCAGCTGCAGGGGCTCGGCTGCCTCTACTACGCCACGCCGGTGGGGCGCCTCTACCTCGGGCAGTTCATGCACGGCACACCGTACGGCAAGGGCTTCCTCTACGACCCCACGGAGAGCAGCAGCAGCGGCGGTGGTGGTGGGACGCCGGAGGCGACGGTGACGGCCGGCTACTTCCTTGACGGACGTGCGCTGGCGGCGGACGACGCGCCGAACATGGAGGAGGTGCTGGCGGCGACGCGGGGCATGCGGGAGCCGAGTGCGGTGGCGCCGCCCTACGCGTCGCTGCTGCAGGGCCGGCCGTCCACCGTCGCGAAGAGTGAGGAGGAGGCGACCGAGCCGTTCCCGACTGATGCGGCGCTGGTGGCGATGAAGTTCTCCTTCCAGGGCCCCCGCAGCGCCGCTGCCATGGCCGCGGCGGCCGCCGTCTCCGGCCTCGATGGTCGGCGGCGGCCCCCTCTGTGCACCACGCCATCCGACGGCCCGCTGGGGCCGAGTATGTCGGGCACCGACGCCAGCAGGCATCTGCCCCTGCAGACGCCGACGACCACGGGCGGTGAGTCGGGGCTGATCACGGAGGACACGCTGGACGCGGACGTGGAGTCGAGCGAGACGGCCTGCGACGGCGACGGTGGCGATGAGACGGAGGAGGCGGACGACGTGGAGGCGAGCACCGAGCTCCCCGCCTCCGCCATGCCGCAGCTGCCCACCTCCGCCGCGGACGACGACGGCTGCCGCGGGTGGTTGCAGAAGTGCTCCATCGGCCGCCGCAAGGTGGGCTTCATCTCCAACTGGCGGAAGCGCTACTTCATCCTCGCACGCTGCAATGACACGACGTGTCTTGGCTACTACGAGGACGAGCTGTGCCAGAAGCCGATCGGCTTCCTCCGACTCGACCCGGCCGACACGCGCATCGTCACGTGCCCGACCACCAAGACGCACCGCAAGGCGAAGCGGCCGGGCCGGGACATGTGTGTCATCTACCACGAGCGGCGGAAGGAGTACACGCTGCTGCTGCGGGCCCACAACGCAGAGGAGCACGACCGGTGGGCCGCCTCCCTGCGCAGCTGCTTCCAGATCGTCGACCGCCCCTCCGACTACCCAGCGGGACCGGCGCTGTTGGAGCCGGAGACGAGGACATGAGAGGCGCCGGCGGCAGCGGTGCGTCGCCCCCTCCGCGCTCGTCCACCCGTCGGCACCACACCGCAGTTCGCCTGCCCGGCCCTGCCGCCGCCGTCGTGTTCGGCTGCGGATGTACTATTCACGTGTTTGTCTGTGAGGGCACTCGCGGTGCTGTCTCACTCTTCACTCTCGTTTCGCTTCCTCGTCTTCGTCTCTCTCTTTTTTTTTTTTTTTTCTTCGCTGTCCCTGACGTGTGTACATCCGAGCGCAGAGGTGGTCAACACAGGTCGGCAGTGCGGCGGTGCAGTCGCCGCACCGCCGCACACCCCCCAAAACACACACGCACACGCACACACCGCCGCCTCCGTCTTACATGCGGCATTGCTGGGCGGTCTCGCAGCACCGGCAAGCGGAGGCGGCGGAGGCCACCCACGACAGAGGTGTACGTGGGCCGCATCGGATGCTCTCGGCAGTGGCGTAGATGTGCTCCTCTGCCGTGCACCGAGCCGGTGAGTGTGCGTGCGTGTCGCGCCTCCTCCTCCTCCCTCTCACTCTCACTCTCACTCTCACTCTCTCACTCGATCGGTTTTTTTTTTTTTCTTATTTGCCGTTACAGTGTGTCGCGTCTCTTCCTATTGGACTGCCAGCGCACACACACACACACACTCGCGGCTGCACCACGTCCCCACCCTCTCCTCCTCTCCGACCCCTCTGTGCGCTCGTTGTGGGTGAGCGAGATACCGCACGTGAGTGCTTGTGTGTGTGTGTGTGTGTCTGTGTGTGCGTGTGCGATGAACGCTGCGCCAACGGAGTCGGCCCCGTGCGCCATCCCATCCAAGCTGTGGCGGGCGTGCTTGAAGGAGTACGACTATGGGCCTGATAAGCCGAAGGGCGCCTGTGAGGCGGAGCGCACAAAGTTCTACGACTGCGTGAAGGACTGGACGATGCGAACGCAGAACAAGGCGTACGCCTACACGCAGTTCGAGTTGCCGAAGGGGTGCGGCCACGAGGCGGAGAAGCTGCATCAGTGTATGATGATGAACATGTTCGAGGTGAGTCACTGCCAGCGCGATATGGCGGTGCTGAAGCGGTGCTCCGCCCGCGCCGATCCCGAGGTGCGGAAGTACTTGCAGGGCGACGACGCCATCGCTGACCTGGAGAAGGACGTGGACGAGGCCACCGGGCTCAAGCGCCTCTGGTTCAAAGCAATCGGCAAGCTGTAACACCATCCCCCGCCCCCACCGGACCTCACGTTCTGTCTCTCTCTTGCCAGCTTCTTCTCCAGCTGTCTTACACACACACACACACACACACGCACACATGCGGCTCGTGTAGTGTGGCGAGACATACGGAGAGGGTGTATGTGCGTGCGTGTACTTGTGTATGTGTGTCCGGTTGGCTCATGGCTGTTGTGGTGATGCGGTTTGGGGAAGTAGGACTACGGGGACGTGGTCATCACATACACACCAACAAACACAACTCAGTCTTGTCTGTGAGAGAGAGAGAGAGCTCTTCTTCGTCCCTGCTGCACACCTCTCCTTCGCCAACACACCTCCGACCCCGCCTTCTACACAATACCGCCTCTCCCTCTATCCTCTTCCCCCTCCTCCTCTCTCATTCCATTCGCATCGACGCGTTGCCTCGCCGCTACCACACCGCAGCGCCGAGTCTCTCTCTCTCCACACACACATACACACACACGTGTCTCATCTTCCGGTCTACCATTGTCCAAGTCTCGTGCTGGTCTAGTGCCCTTCCCCTCTCCTCCCCTGCTGCCTCTCTGCCATCGCTGCAGCTCCTTCGCTCTCTCCATTCTCGAACGCGTCATCGCACCCCCTCTTCACCTCTCTCCCTCTCTCTCTCCCTCACCGCACACACAAGCTTCATCACCGATCGCCGACGCTCTCGTTGCGTGCGCGTCGGGGTAGACGCAGAGAGGTTGTCTCGGGTGTAGTCTGCAGACGACGCGACAGAGGAGGAGACAGCCTGTGTTGTTGGGTGCTCTCTCTCTCGTGCTCCACACCCCTGCACACACACACACACACACACACACACACACACACACACACACACACACACACGTACGTACGCGTGGTTGCGCGCACTCGACCACGCACCCTTCTGCGCAAATACGTCTGCGATCGTCGTGCACTTCATTCCCTTCCCCGTGTTGGGACGCGTCACGTCACTTTTTTTTTGTTGTTTGTTTTTTCTTTCCGTGTCTCTTCCTTCGCTCTGTACACCACTCCATCTCTCTGTTCACTCTGTTCACCTCATCTCCCCCTCCTCCCTTCCTTCCTCCCTCCGCGTGTGTGTGTATTGATCACGACCGATGCAGTCCAGCACCGGCACCAGTTGTGAGCTGGTCACACCCGGCGCGGTGTGGCAGGATGAGTCGGGCGTGTGCGTGTGCAGCGGCCGCCGCTGCGGACGCCGCTTCAACCGGCTCTTCTGCCTCAAGCACCACTGTCGCTGGTGCGGCCGTGTGTACTGCGACGCGTGCGCGCCGAAGCGGGCGGCGCACAAGCAGCAGCTGCTGCGCCAGTGCAACCGGTGTCGACTGCCTCCGATCTTCCGGCACTCGTGGAATGCGCGCACGCGTGCGATGGACTGCACACCGTTCGACTGCATCGTGTCGTACTTGACGCCGCGGAGCATCACGGCGCTTCTGCAGAGCTGCCACACGATGCTGTCGGAGTTCCCTGTCAGCGGCTACCCCTTCTGCGACACGATCCAGCAGCGCTACCCCTCCTTCTACCCCGGAGCCCAGGTCGGCCGTGGCACCTTCGGCACCGTCTTCAAGTGCGAGGACCGCACCGCGGCCGACCGCAGACGCGTCATCCTCAAGTGTGTCAGCAAGGCGACCAACCTGACCTACACCCGGTGGCAGAGCGCCATCACGGAGCTGCGGATCCTGCAGGTGGCGCAGCACCCCAACGTGGCGCACGTGCTCGGCGCCTTCCAGACTCGTGAGGATCTCGTGATCATCATGGAGGCAGGCGAGGGTGGCACGGCGCGGCGGGCCGCGGCGTGTGTGCGAGAGTACGGCCGCGCTGCCGAGGCGGCCTTCACGGCCAACCTTGTAGAGGGCGTGGCGGCCGGCCTGGACTACCTCTACCGCGAGAAGGGCATCATCCACCGCGACATCAAGCTGGACAACATCGTCCTGTCGGCTGACTTGAGCACGCCGATGATCATCGACTTCGGACTGGCGGAGTTCGTCACGACGGAGAAGGAGCAGTGGTACGTCGTCGGCGGGACGCGCAACTACGCCGCGCCGGAGAGCGTCGCCGCCGTGGCCAGCGGCAACGTGAACGTGCAGGCGACCGGCCTCACGATGCACAAGGGCGACCTCTTCAGCCTCGGCGTCGTCGCCTACTACCTACTCTCGGGCCAGCGGCCCTTCCAGGGCCGCACCTTCGAGAAGATACACGAGGAGATGCGCCGCGGCGTCACGTGCGCCGGCCCGCACTGGGACGGCGTCTCCGCGGATGGGCGCAGGCTCGTCGAGGCGCTGCTGTCCTACGACCCGGCGCAGCGGCCCGACTACGCAGCCATCAAGGCGAACCCGTTCATCGCGTCACGCACGGCGGGGGTGGCGGCCATTCAGATGCGACAGAACGCGCGTCACCTGCTAGACGCGGAGGCGGCGCACGCCGAGTGGGTGGCGCTGGAGCCGTCAGAGCTGACGGCGGCGTGGGAGGAGGAGGAGGGGGCGAGTTCGACGACGTCGGCCATGCCCATGCCCGCGCCAAGGCGGTGGTATCACGCCTGCTCCCCCCACGTCGTGCTCCCCCACCACTGAGCCACGCCGGCTCGTCGTGCTGCTGCAGCTCCGCACTTTGTGTGTGTGTGTGTGTCTGTTGCAAGGCCGTCGGACGGCGCCGGCTGCTCTACCTCTCTTTCCTTTCTTTTCCTCGCCGGATGCGTGCTTGCTCTTGCTCGAAGATGTCTGAGTTGAGTCCGTGACGGCTCGTGCCGGTGTCCGCAGGTCGGGTGACATGTATGCCTCCTCTGCCCTCCGCCTCGCTCCTCTTCTCACATCTGCCCGGCCGCCCCCCGCGGCCTTCCTCAACTTCGCTACCGCCTCTCTTTCCACTTTCACATTGCGCCTCACCTCGCACACATGAACACAGTGGCGTGCACGCAGTGAGAGGCGCACGAACACACACACACACACACACACACACACACACACAGATATCGGTAAGTGCGTGCGGACGCTGCTCTTGCACTCGCGACGGCACACAGGACGTGACTGCGCTCGCTTTCTTCGGTGCTTTCCCGATCACACAGAGAGAGAGAGCCTCACAGACACACACACAGACATACACACAGACATATATAGACTTACATTGACTGGTCAGGCTGTCCCCACAGCGTCGCGACACCACTGCATCACAGCACATACACGCGCACACATACACACAGACACACCCACGCTCAGACTCTCATACTGGTCTCACCACCACCACAACCACCACCACCTCCTTCTCCACCTCTCTCGGTCCACTGCATCTCTGGACTTCACCACCACATCACACCGCGTGGGCACTCTGAAGGAGTCTTCAGCTCTCTCTCTCTCTTCGCTCTCTCTCTCTCTCCTCTTCTCTCTTCTCTAGCTCACCTTTCCCACTGCACCACTGCTGCCCCCGACCCACAGTGTGTCCTTCCTCGCTACCAACACACGAAGCACCCGCTGCTTGTGCGCCGACGAGCTTCACCTCCCCCCATCACCGGCTCTTCCTGCTCTGGATCCACCGTTCGCAAGAACATACATACACACACACACACACACACACACACACGCACACGCACGGATGGACGGAGGAGGTTCCGCCGTGGACGCGGTGGCCATCGCCAAGCGTGTGCTGGAGGCGGATGGGCAGCCCTTCACAATCCTCTCCCTCGCGCACGGCATGGCGCCTGTGACGCCCGAGACACCGGTGCCGGAGGCGCGTCGCAGCTACATGCGCCTCGCCGGCGTCCTCCACCCCGACCGCCTCCACGCCAGCTACGAGAGGGCCACAGAGGCGTTCCAATGCCTCGTGCGCGCCTTCGAGACCTTCGCCGATCCAAAGTCAAGGAAACAGGCCGCCGCCGCCGCCGCCGCCGCCGCGCGGGCACAGGCGAGCTCCGTGGCGGCGCCCTCCTCCGCCAGCCGCACACGTGCGAAGAGGGCCCCGCCGGCGAAGGCGACCGCTCGCACGAAGGCCGCGCCGGCGTCGTCGGCCACGTCGCGCACCGGCGCTGCCCCAGCAGCGAAGCGGGCGAGGAAGGCGAAGGACGACAGCGGCGAGGACTCAGAGGACGGCGGGCAGGACCTCACGGAGGAGGACGACTCCGCGTCGGAGGCGTCGGCCGCGGACGAGCGTGCGTGGGAGGCGTGGGCGGCCGCCGATGCGGAGCCGGAGGTGTCCACGAACCGCACCCCCATCGGGAAGCCGCGGACGACCGGCGTCTGCCAGCAGGCGCCAGCGGTCGGGTGCCCCAAGTGCCGCTCGCTGTGGGAGCCCGACGCGCGGCCGCAGTACTCGCTCTTCATGGGCTCCTGGGGCAAGAAGGTGCACTGCCAGCTGTGTCTCTTCCAGTTCGGCTGCGCCACCGCCGTGCACGGCTGCCCGCACTGCAGCACACCGTTCGACTACGACGTCTCCATGTACGACGCGGTGCAGACGTGCACGCGCTGCAAGAAGGAGTTCGGGTTCCCCTACTACCCCGTGAGTCAGCACCTCATCGACCAGATCGCACTGGAGGAGTGGCGAGAGCGTGTGGAGAGGCAGAAGGCGAGCGAGCGCGAGGCCCGTGCGCGGGCGCGACGCGGCGACGACGGCGATGCCGCCGCGGCCGCGGAGGAGAAGATGCAGCTGCTCGTCGGCACCTGCATCATGGAGGAGCAGTGCCCGCTCTGCCACAAGCGCGTGAAGAGCAAGCACCGTGCGCACGTGCAGGAGTGCGCGGCCGCGACGCCGGAGGCGCGGGTGGCGCCAACGAAGCCGGCGGCGAAGGCAACGCCCGCAACGAGGAGACGAGTGGCCGCCGCACCGCCGAAGCCGCGCGCCAAGGCAGCCACGCCGGCGCCGACCGCGAGGGGGAAGCGGACGGCGGCACCCCAGCGACGCAAGCGGCGGCGCAGCGAGTCGGAGTCGGAGGAGGAGGAGGACTCCGCCTCGGATGACGATGACGAGGAGGACGAGATCAGTTCAGAGTCGTCCTTCTCCGACGACGACAGCGACTAGTGGGGACTGCATGTGTGTGTGTGTGTGTGTGTAAGAGGATGGGGAGGCGGGGCCGTCGTCTGCGATCCCGACTGGAGCGGTGGAGGTGTCGACCTCCTCCGGCGTTGATCCACCACCGGCAAACGGCAACACCACAACGGCTGCCGTCCCACACATCTCTCTCCTCCTCCTCCTCCTGCTTCCTTTACTAATCCTGTGCGTGTGTGTGTGTGTGTGTGTGTGTGTGTGTGCGTCGCCATGCTTTACAGCGTGTGTGCGTCTGTGCGTGCGTGTGTATCCCACACCGCGTCAGGCACTCCTATTGTCCTTCTCTGCCCGTCTCTCTCTCTGAATCTCTGTCCGAGGATCAGCACTTCTGCATCCACCCCCCGACACACACACACACACACACACACACATGCACACACACAAACCCGCCTGCAGGCGGCGGGTGTAGCGTGTCGATGATGCCGAGCCGCCCACGACTGTCCCCGTCTCTCTCTCTCTGTCCTCCTCCATCACGCTCTGTTGTGTCTTCGCCCATCTCTCTCCCTCTCCCTCGTCCCCTGCGACGCACAGCAGTTTCTCCACACAAACACACACACACAGACACACACACACACACATACATACATTCAAACACATATTTGTGATCTTGGCCGTTGCGCGTGTGTGTGTGTGCGGGCGTGTCTAGGTCAACGCCGCATACGCGATCGGCGCCTCTCCTTCTCTCTCTCTCTTGTGTCTTTGTTGTTGTGCTTTCCACTCCGCCCTAACGCCTACCTCTCTCTGTCTCTCCCTCCTCCATCTCAACCCATCTTTTACCATACACAAACAAACACCCACTGACACACACACACACACACACACAACCACAACACCAACAACATCTCAACAACGCCACTACTTTGCTAGTGCAGCTCCTTCGCTGCGTTTGTTCGTTGAGGATCCCCGGCGTCGAGTGGGCGGTGTGGCCGTTGCGGCTCCTCCTCCTCCTTCTCCTTCTCCTTCTCCCACTCCTCCACGCCACCCTCTCTCTCTCTATTTATCTTTCTCTCACTCTCACGTGTCTGTCTCGCTCGTCAGGTGTGCGAGCGGCGGCCAGCAGCACTGTCTGCCTTGTCGTCTCTTCGCCGCCGCAGAGCCGCGCACTCGACCACTATCGACGCACGCTACGATGTCGCTCCCGTCGCACTGCGCTGACGTCGCGGCCAGCGCCGCCGCGTTCGCCGATGACGGCCCCGCCGCGGAGGAGACGGGGCCGCACATCACCGTCACGTCCGTCGTGAGTCACGCCGGCCGGGTCGAGCGGATGCTCTTGACGGAGCGCGGCGACCCGTCCGTGCCGCCGCCCAACTGGGAGCCGCTCAACAGCGCGGCGCTCTTCGACGAGCGCGGGAAGCCGCGGCCCGACGCGGTGCGGGACCACTTCCGGCGAGAGGGACTGCTGAGCGAGGCGGACGCGCTCACCATCATCACCAAGTGCGCGCTCATCTGGAAGGACGAGCCGAACGTGCTGAGCCTCGAGGACCCCGTCGTCATCGCCGGCGACATACACGGGCAGTTCTTCGATCTGATGAATCTGCTCTCCATCGGCGGGGACCCGGCACAGCAGAAGTACATCTTCCTCGGCGACTACGTCGACCGCGGCTGCTTCGGGATGGAGGTGATCTTACTGCTCATGTGCTACAAGATCTGCTACCCGTCGACGATGGTGATGCTGCGCGGCAACCACGAGAGCCGCCACCTCACCGCCTACTTCAACTTCAAGCGCGAGGTGACCTACAAGTACTCCATAGCCGTGTACAACGCGATGATGTCCGCCTTCGACTGCCTGCCCATCGCCTGCCTCTTGAACCAGCGCTTCCTCTGCGTCCACGGCGGCCTCTCGCCGGAGCTGAAGCGCATCTCCGACATCAGCGCGATCCACCGCTTCCGCGAGCCCCCCTCGTCGGGCCCCATGTGTGACCTGCTCTGGTCCGACCCGCTGGACGAGAAGGAGGAGGACGCGGCGGCGCCGCAGCCGTTCGTGCCCAACACGACGCGCGGCTGCTCTTATGTCTACAGCAACGCCGCCGCCTGCAACTTCCTGCGTGAGAACGACCTCATCACGATCATCCGCGGCCACGAGGCGCAGGACGAGGGCTACCACCTCTACAAGAAGACAAGCAAGGGGTTCCCGGCCGTCATCTGCGTCTTCTCCGCGCCGAACTACTGCGACACGTACGACAACCGCGCCGCCATTGTGATGCTGAACCGCAACGTGATGAACATCCGTCAGTTCAACAGCAGTCCCCACCCGTACTACCTGCCAAACTTCATGAACGCCTTCACCTGGTCCCTGCCCTTCGTGGCGGAGAAGCTGCTCGACATGTGGGCGAACGTGCTGCACCTCATCGACGTCAGCGAGGACCAGTACCTCCTCGTGAGCGAGTCCGACTCCGCTGCAGACGTGGTGGCCTCCGCCAGCACCATCGCCGCCGCCACTGCATCGGCGACCGGCAGCGACGCCAAGAGCACCGTGATGGAGCAGCGCGGCGAGCACATCCGAAAGAAGGTTCTCGCGCTGGGGAAGCTGTCCCGCATGTTCCGCACTCTCCGCGAGGACACGGACAGCATTGTTCGACTGAAGGGGTTGGCGGGTGGGACACTGCCGCCGGGTGTCCTGCAGCGCGGTGCGAGAGGCGTGCAGGACGCCATCCGCGGTTTCCACGACTCGAAGGAGTTCGACTCCATCAACGAGCGATGGCCCGAGCACACGACGGAGGATGAGGCGGAGTCGGAGCCGAACGCGGTGACCAAAGCACTGAGCACGGCCTCGTCCAGCACCACCAGCAAGTGAGCGCCAGACGACGGCAACGGCGTGTACTTGTGTGCATGTGTGTGTGCGTGTGTGTGTGTGTGTGTGTGTAGCTGCCCCTCTCCCCTCTGTCGTCGGCAACGTTCATCCCGTCACAGCCAACGCCAGCTTTATGCATCTACACATACACACACGCACACACAAACATGCGCGCGTACGTGTGCGCCTCGCCTCGCCTGTGTGTGCGTTCCTGCCCATCGTATGTGCTGGAGCTTCTCTATCTCTTCTTTTGTCCTTTCTTTCTTTCGTTGTTGCTGCAGCTGCCTGCACACACGCGTTTCCTTGCGTATCTCCCGAGTGCGTCCACCCATCTCTCGTCAGTCCTTCAGCCGCCTGCCCCTCCGCTCCCTCGCCCCTCCCCTCTTCACTTCTCCACCTCTACCCATCATCGCCGAACCTCCACTCTACACTCCTTCCTTCCTCCCTCCCTCTCTATCTCTCTCTGCCCCTCGCTCCCCTGCACACTCGCCGTCACTCCTTCCGACGTGCTGCACGGGTGGTACACGCGGTGACCTGCGTGTGTGTGTGTGTGTGTCTATCTGTACCTGGCGGTGCACTGTCGCCGCCGCTGCTGCTGCTGTGGTCGCTGCGCTTCTCCTCCTTCGCATGTTCAGCCCATCGTGAATGCCGGGATCTCGCGCCGTGGAGACGGTGTCCAAGGCACTGCGTCGGCGCGCGCAGTTGCAGCGGTGGCAGCGCCAGTCGCAGGCGTCCCACCAACACGCATCGCCGTCGGCGAGCGCGGCCGCCCCGAGCGGCGACGCTGTTGATGCGCCGCCATCGCCGAGTCGCCGTCTGCCTTCGGCGGAGTCATCGCCCTCCGCCACCGGCGCCTCCTCCTCTTCCTTCTCCTCCCCGTCCGCTGCGTCCTTCAGCCAGGTGGGCACCCCCGCACCTCACGCGAGCCGCACACTGCAGCGGGCCTACCAGCTGCGTGACACCACCCTCTCGTCACCCCGTCTGCAGCGCCGCCTCACCGAGTACTTGGCATCGACGACGAGCAAGGCAGAGGCGGCGGAGGCGTTCTTCCTGGTCGCACGCACTGGGCAAGAGTCGCTGACACCGGCCACCGTCGCGCACTTCACGAGCACGCTGCTGCGTCACAGCGTCGTGGCGCAGATGGGGACGTCGGCGTACGAGGCGGCGCTCGCGGACGCCGTTGGCGCGGCGGCGACGAGTCGGTGGGGTCACCTCGAGCCGGCCGAGACGCGTGCCTTCGCGCTGTACCAGGCACGCCGCCTGGAGCGCTACGCGGTGAGGGGGACGTCCTTCAACGAGCAACCCGGGCTGACGCTGGAGGGCGCCGACAACGCCGTGGTCGCCCTCACCGAGCATCAGCTGCGCCAGAGCACCGCCGCGGCGAGCGCGCTGCCAGTGTCGTGCGACACACTCGCTGAGCTCGTGCACCTCGATGTCTCGTGGTCGACCGCGCTGCACGTGTACGCGTACGCGACCGAGGTGGCGCGCGTCGACCCGCCGGCGACGATGACGGCGCGGCTGATGGGTCTCATGACTGGATATCGCACCAACGCACTCGGCTCACGTCCGTGGCAGGCGGCGCTGCGACTGTACGACCGGCTGCTCGAGAGCGGCTACGAGGTGCCGCTGGACGCGCACACGTCTGCACTGGACGCCGTGTGGCGCAGCGGCGAGTCCTTCGTGAAGCAGCGCCACAGCATCACGCCCGCGGACCGCGATCGCATGTGGGACACCATCGTGCAGGTTCGCGAGCGCGTGTCGGAGGCGGACGTGACCGGCGACGCGGGCTGCCGCTTCACGGAGGCGCTCATCAAGGCGGCCGGTGCGGCGGGCCGCTGGGAGGCGGCGGTGCAGCTACTCGGCAGCGCGGACGTGACGCTGGCCGCCACGTCTCACCGACTGCTGGTGCCCACTGCGGAGTCGTTCCTCTTCGCCATGGCGGCGTGCAACGTGGCGCAGAACGCAGCGCACGCTAACGCGCTGCACGAAGTGTTTGACGCCCTCTACACGCTGCGCAGCGCTCACCCCGAGGCACTGCTCGTGTATCTGCAGTCGCTGCGCCACGTCGAGCAGCTCTCCGCACAGATCGGCGCGCAGGTCGAGGCGCTCGTGATGCGCGGCGGTGGGCTCGATCGGCCGTGCACTGTGGCGTGTCTCCAGCTGCTGTCGAGCCGGCGCGTGCGCACTCGCGATGTGGAGAAGTGGCGGGTGGCGCAGCGGCTGCTGGAGATGTACGACAGCAACCCGTGGCCGCAGCAGCCGCAGGTGCGGAAGGCAGAGCTGCAGACCGTCTTCCGCTGCTGCCACCTCATCTGCGCCGCCACGGCAGGGGCCGGCGAGGCGGTGCCGCCTTGCCCGCTGCTCGCGGACCTGCGCGCCCACCTCGTCTCCGTCTTCGGGCAAGACTCGGTGGAGTGCCAGTGGCTCGACGACACTGAGATCTACGGACTCCTGACGGCGCACAGCTGGGAGACTGCGCTCGCCATCTTTACGCGGCAGGTGACACAGCGGCCACCCGCCCGCGTCGCGCAGCTGCCCATTCCGCTGCGCCAGGCGCGTCAGATGCTCGCGCAGACGCTGCTGCGGTGCGCGAGGACGGCCGTCGGCGACGCCGGTGGCGATGAGGACTTCCTTCTCGACGAGGAGCGGCAGGCGCAGGCGCTGGCGAGCGTGGCGGACTACCTCGCCTTCGCGGTGCGCACGGTGCGCGAGGTGTACGATGGCACCGGCGACACACCCCCACACAGCATCTTAGCGGAGCTGCTGCTTCACCAGGCGCTGCGTGCCCCGCACGCGCGCGGTCGACAGCAGTTGGCGCTGCAGGCGATGCGAGAGCTCTCGTGTGGTGTCGCCAGCGGTGTCACCCTGCGCATGGTCGATCTCACGGGCCAAGCGCTCGCCTTCACGGAGGAGCACGTCCGCGCCGTCCTCATCGACGGCAGCGCGTCTCTGCGCGCCAAGGCCCTCGAGCACAGCGGCAAGCGCCGCTTCCGTCCCAGCGGCTGCCTGGAGGAGGTCCTTGTGTAGCACGATGCGCGTGTCGCTCTCTGTCTCCCTCCTCCCCCCCCTTCTCTGTGTCGGTGTGTGTGTGTGTGGATGGGTGAAGAGGGCTCACGCTACCGTGATAAGAAGGGGAGGAGGGGAGGAGGGGAGCCGGTGCATCTCTCTCGCACACAGCCATCACACACACACACACACATACATATAGCCACACACGTGTACTATCTCGTGTGCGCGCGGCCCGGGTCGTCGCCTGTCCGGCGGTGGCAGAGAGCGGCGCGAAACACCTTTCCTGCGTCACGGATGGACCGTCGCGCCAACGCGCCTCTGCAGTCGCATCGCTGTCGTGTGAAGACTTCCTCTTCCTCCCTCTCTGCCCTTCTCCTCCCCTCTACTCGCCATCACTGTGCGCACACACTGCACTCGCACAGCGGCCACACATACACACAAACACAAGTGGCGCACTCGAGTCTCAGTGGCCCTTCCCCACATCACACATCTCTGAGACGCGTGCACCGCCACCAACGCACCTCATCGTTCGGTGCAGATGGGGCAGCGCATGTGCCCCTCCGAGTCGGCCGCAGTGCGGAGACGTCCCGCGCCTGTCAGCGCTGGCGGCGACGACGGCGAGCCGGTTTGCGTGCTGCCGCAGGAGGAGCAGCTGCTGGGCAGGTGTTGGCTGCTGGCGTCGTCCGCCGACGCCTTCAGCCCGAGTCGCTGGTTCTGCCCATCGTCGTCGGCGTTGCATGGCGCACGCTCGCTGGAGCGGCGCGCCTTCTCCATCTCACCTGCAGTGCTGAGCCGCAGCGCGCGGCGGCGGCATCCGGTGCTGCGAGACATGCGCGCCACCGTCCACACGGGACTCACGGTCTGTGGGTTCATCAACTTGAGCATCGCGACCATGCCCGCGGCGGAGGCGCAGCTGCGGCGCTCGCTGCGTGTCGGCGGCGTGCACGTGGAGCTGCCCAAGCTCGATGAAGGCCAGGGCGGAGGCCGCGCCGCCTCCCCACCTTCGGCACCAGACGCGCCGAGTGGCCTCTACATCATTCTCGTGTGCCGCCGCGTGTCGGTGGAGATGGAGCCGCGCGACCACATCTCCGCCGGCTACACGCGCCACCCCGTACGAGCACCTCCAGCCTGCGAGGAGGACCGCGAGACATACGGAGAGGGGTGCATCACGGGACTCCTGTACGGTGCCGCCGTCGTCCTGCACGCGCGGTGTGGCAGCGCCGCAGCGGAGCTGGCGGAGTTGTGCACGGCAGCGGCAGAGGTGGCGCACATCCCTGGCGAGGCGCTGCAGGTGCAGCTCGAGGGAGCGACCTCCCCCGCTGCCACGGCGACGACGAGCACTGCCGACAGTGCCGGCAGCGCGCCCCTCCCTTGCCTTCTCAGTGCGCAGGTGTCGCCGGCAGAGGCCGACACGCTACGCGGCTGCTTCGCTGGCGCCTCCCGCGAGGCAGAGGTGCTGCAGGCCGTGGCATCGTGGGCCGTGCGTGTGCATCAGCGGCCGTCGGCGTGGGTGCCGCTGAACTTGTTCCTCCAGCGGTACGAGGCGATCGGCGAATGTCTGCTACATTGCGCCGCTCGCTGATCAGCGCACCAAACATCGACAACACACACACACATACACACACGCACAACGCAGACACAGATATCACGAGGATCTGTAGATCTCTCGTGGAGCTAGGCGCAGTCCCCCCCTCCAGTGCAACTGTGACCGCCGCCCTTTGCCCCTACCCCCCACACCCCCTGGCGCTGCTGTCCATCTCTCCACCTCCTCCCTCGTCTCTCACAACAACTACTTCCACACACACACACACATCTGTACACACACACACTCAGATCCACTACTTTCTACCGCTCTCTCTCTCTCTCTATTTCTCACTTCCACTGAGTCCGCTGAGGTGCGCGTTGCTGCCATTGTCTTCGCCTCGCCCATCGCCGCCCCTCCTCGTGCGTGTCCAGCGTGCTTCTTGCAGCAGCGACAAGGAAGAGACCGGAGCAGCTCCCCTCTCTCCCCTCTCTCCGTGTGGGCGACTTCATCGACAGACACATATCCCCCCTCCTCTCCCCTCACTCTGCCGCGGCAATGGTCACCACCGTTAATGTGGAGATCCCGCGTGACCGCATCACGAAGGAGAACTACCTCGATGACGTCTACCTGCTGAACCAGTTCGACGGCGTCAACGACAACCCACCAGAGGATGGGCTGCCGCTGCGCAAGTGGATCCTCCGTGAGGTCCACGACGCCCTCGCCAAGGACCCGCGCAAGTCTGAGATCGTGGTGAAGCTGAAGGCGGACAAGAGCGCCCGCACCGAGTTCGCTGTCACCATCGTCGGCGAGTACGTCCCCAACTACCTCCAGCAGAAGTGAACAAGAGAGAAGGAAGAAGAAGGGAGGGAGAAAGGGAGGGAGAGAGAGGAGAGGAGTGGATGCAGCGAGCCTTCTCCGCTGCCCGCGCACGCGCCCGCTGCGTCGGCGTACTCCCGGCGATGATCTTCTTTTGAAAGGGGCTGACGGCCATCGATGAGGCACTCTCGTTTGCCTCCCTTTCCCTGTCTCTCTCTCTCTCTCTTTCACTGTATTTATCTCTCAGCCTTCTTCTTCTTCTTGTCTGTCTCTCTCTGTGTGTTTTTGATCTCCATACGTACGGGCTGCGCTTCACGTTTGGCTTCTGTTTCTCTTCTCTCTTCTCTTCTCTTCTCTCTTCTCTCCTCTCCTCCTCCTCCTCCTCCTCTCTATATACACACGAGTCCACACACACGATCTCACACACAATCTCACACAGTTGCCTCCTGCACATCTACATGCGTGTGCGATGGGGTGCCGATGGAATCGTGTAGGTGTGGAGAGAGAGAGGTATGTTCCATGCGCAGTTGTGTGCCTGCAGATGCGGTGGCAGATGCATGTGTGTGTGTGTGTGTGTGTGTGTGTATGTGTATGTGAGTGAGTGTGGATTTGTGAGCAGCAGAAGAATCCTCTCTCTTCTCCCTCCTCCCCTCCTCCGTGATGCGCTGCATCGCAGTATCTGCCCCCCTGGGCCACCACAGCCGCTTCGCGTACGTCGGCGTTGTGCTCGTGACCTTCGCCGTGCGTTGGGACGCCGGTGCCAGCGATCGAACACACAGAAGAAAAAAACACAGAGGCGGTTGTACGAGAACCTCCCCAGTTGCGTCACACACACACACACACACCTATGCGCGCACATATGCACTCTGGTGTTGACGCCCAGTACCACTGCCCTCCCCCTCTGTCCCCTCTCCCCCACTCGCTCTCTCTCTCTCGTTGCTACTGCCGCCTCATCGCGTATCCGGACAGACGGACGCCGCTCTGCATTCGATCATCATCACCACCACCACCATCATCATCACCTCTCTGTCTCTCCCTCTCTCGCACTCGGGGCACGCGTGCTCACTGGCGTTGTTCTCATGACGCAACCGGCGCGGCGCGTCGCGTACGAGGATGAGCCGCACTATCTCATGTGCCTGCGGGAGTACATCATCCCCGGTGTGGTCTTCGTAGCGATGGTGTACTACCTCGCCGTCCACGTCCTCGCACCGATGCGCCGTATCGTTCGGCCCACCCGCCGCTCTGCAGAGGAGGTGGTCGCCGCGCAGGATGGGGGAGAAGACGCTAGCAGCGACGGCACGGCGACCACACCAGAAGCGGCCGGCACGGCAGAGAAGAAGAACGCGTAGCCTCGTCAGAGCACCGCACAACGCTCGCAGCGCGTAAGGGGTCTGTGTGTGTGTGTGCACCTGCATACGCCGGTGAGGCGAGCTAGCGTCGGCTGCGCTGCTCGGCTCTGCCAGCGCGTCCGAGGCCCACTCTTCTCTTCGACTCCCTATGCGTCAGTGTACGCGGGCCACTGCGCCGCGGCGAGAGACTTCGGTTGTGCGAACGGAGGAGGAGAGGCGCTGCTGTGCCGACGCGGGTGAGTCCGTCGCGGCCGCTCCCGGTCTCTCTGCCGTCTCTCGTCGCCGCGCAGCTGGAGAAGGGTGGCGCTCCGACTCCTTGCAGGGCGCGACACTGCCGCCCTCCTCCCACCCCACCTTCTCTCTCCCTCTCTCCCTCTCTCTCACCGACCGACGACTCGCCGGCGCATCTCTCATTCACCTCTTCTCACTCTCTCCCTGTGCGCCTCCTCTTTCTCATCTCGGAGCTGCTCCGCCAATTTGTTTTACTCGCGGGCGGACCGCGCACGTGATGCGGTGCCTCACGCCTTCCCCCCCCCCCTCTCTTCCTCTCTCCCATGCTGCCCCGCTGCTCCTCCGTCTCTCCGTCAGCCGCACAACTCTTGCTCTCACCTCCTTCACTGGCCTTTGGTTCTCCTGCGTCTGTGTGTGGTGGTGGGGGGCACATTTACACGTGCGGACGACACACACACACAAACATGTTCACGCGCGATCGATGAACAGATGTCCCCTCTGCACACGCTCGAACCACACACACACACACATATAAATACATACAGATTCATCTAGTTGCATCCCACCCCCTCACTGCTCATACACCAAACACACACACACACACACACACACACACACACCATCGCATCACTGCACTTCATCAGACGCGGAAGTACCTTCCTTGACCTCCTCTGCATTCCCCCC
The DNA here is from genome assembly GCA_019188245.1 of Novymonas esmeraldas. Classification (NCBI taxonomy): domain Eukaryota; phylum Euglenozoa; class Kinetoplastea; order Trypanosomatida; family Trypanosomatidae; genus Novymonas; species Novymonas esmeraldas. The sequence goes on along the minus strand of JAECZO010000116.1, from coordinate 42,475 downwards.
ACCCCTCATCCTCTCGCTGCGTCGCGACCTGCCGTGCGGCAGCCTGGCCCACCATGAGCGACGTGCGTGCGAAGCCTATCCGGGTGTGCGTGCTGGCCTGCTCTTACGAGGGCTCCGACAGCGAGCTTAAGGAGTACGAGGGCGATCTGATCCAGACCCCGCAGAACTACTTCAACTCCGAGGATGCGCAGTACACCTTCCACCTCGAGCTGATCAAGAAGGCGACGGCGTACCGGCAGATACGGCTGCTGGTCACCTCCGGCAAATTCGATGTCTTCTACAACCAGTGCGACGGCGCCAAGGACGAGGACCGCGCTGGGCTGGAGGTGGTGGAGGCGCTGGAGGAGTTCAAGGTGCCGCACACCGGGGCCATCGCCAAGTACTACGAGATGTCGAAGCCGGACATGAAACTTGTGGCGCACTATTACAACATCACAACGGCCAACTACGCCGTGCTGGAGCCCGGCGACGACGTGGCGTGCCTGTGCGCGAGCCTGCAATTCCCTTGCATCATCAAGCACATCTCCGGGTACAGCAGCGTGGGGATGGACAAGAGCTGCAAGGTGTACGACATGGAGCAGCTCGTAGACCGCGCGACGCGCTTCATGGCCGAGTACCAGTTCGCGCTCGTGGAGGAGTTCATCACCGGGGATGAGGCGACGATCCTCGTCTGCAGCGACGCCACCGAGCCGGAGGGGGTTCGTGTGTTCCCGCCGGTGCAGGTCGCCTTCCCCGCCGGCGAGGACTTCAAGCACTTCGAGCTCAAGTGGGCCTCGTACGAGGGGATGGAGTGGCGCCAGGTGCAGCCGGAGGACCCGGCCATGCCGGCCATGCAGAGCGTCGCCCGCTCCGCCTTCAAGCGGATGATGGGCGGCATCGGCTACGGCCGCGTCGACGTCCGCATAGACCGCCAGCACGGCCACAACGTCGTCTTCCTCGAGATCAACCCCAACTGCGGCATCATGTACCCCTACGGCCAGGAGGGGTCGGCCGACTGGATCCTCCGGCTCAACAAAAACTTTCAGCAGCGCGACTTCGCCATGCTGCAGATCCGCGAGGCGATCAGCCGCTGCCGGCGGGAGCGGCTCCTCTACGTCCGCCGCTTCGACCCCGCCCGCGGCTACCACCTGCGCGCGACGGAGGACATCGGCCTCGGCACCATCATCTTCCAAGACGAGTGCCGGCCGGTACGGCTGTGCACGAAGCCGTACGTCCACGAGCACTTCGCCGCCGCAGACTACGCCGACTTCCAGCACAACGCGTGGCCGGTGGGCCGGGACGGCCACTACTACGCTCTCTGGGACCGCGACCCGGCCCAGTGGCGCGCCTTCAACCACTCCTGCTCGCCGAACATGTCCTTCGCGCCGATGCGCTCGCTGAACGTCGTGGCGCTGCGCAACATCCCCAAGGGGGAGGAGCTGACGATGGACTACCGGCAGTTCATGGACTCCACCATGCCGGGCTTCCAGTGCAACTGCGGCACCGAGAAGTGCGAGGGCTACGTCACCCCGGGCTCTCTGGCCAACACACCCCGAGCTAAGGTGGCGAGTCGGCCGGCCGTGGCGCTGCATCAGAATGTGGCCCTCAAGCTGAACCCCATCTAGTCCCCACACCTCAGTGTGTATGTGACATGTGTATGTGTGTGTGTGTGTGTGTGTGTGTGTGGGAGTTCGTGCAGAATCACCGACTTGTCTCCACAGCATCCAAGTAGATGAAGGGCCGGCGGCGGTGGCGGGACGCGCCGCGTCGTCCCAACGCACCACACACACACACACACGCTCAGCACAGCACACACACACACGCACGGTGTGCTCTCTTCCCTCTCGTTCTTTCTCTCTCTCCACTGTTGCCTCTTTCACGTGTGTTTCTATTGTCGTGACTCGACCAGCGAGGCGCCGATCGCAGCCCCCCGCCGCTCTTCTCCCTCCCTCTCCCCTCTTCCTCATTCTTTGCTTGCACTGTTTCCACGTGATCGGCTGACTCACACGCACCGCGCACGCCGACCTTTGTAGCTGCGCTACCGCCATCGTTCTCCCACTCCCACACACACACACACACACACACGCGATCCGCCGCTGCCTTTTCCCGGCTGCGTTTGCCATTCCACGCGATCTGTCGGGCTGCGCGTGCGAGTGGGTTGTCTGTGAGCGCCGACGCGTGTGCATCCACGTGCATGTCTCTCTGTATCGCTCCGGGCAGCCGTCCCGACGTGCTCTTTCTCTCTCTCTCCCTCTCTCCTTCGGTCCTTCCGCAGGTACTCTCATCTCCCTTGTCTCTCTCTCTCTGTCTTCACTGGCTCCGCTGCGATCAGCGGGCCCGTGTGCGTTCGTGCGTGCGTGTGTACGTGCGTCCGCGTGTGTGTATGTTCTCTCTTCTGAGTGCGTGTGCGCGTGTGCACGTGCCACCAGTGGTGGTGGCAGGTGTACCGGAGTTGAAGTGCGCCTGCTCTGTGTCGGTGCGGCGTGTAGGGAAGCGAGATGAGGAGGGAGAGAGAAGAGGGGAGGAGGAGCAGGGGGGGGGGGCGACAGCGGGACGAGGTGTGCACGACACAGCTCCTCCACCACCACGTAGGCAGCAACGAAGCCGGAGAGAGAAAGAGAGAGAAGCGGCGGCTCTACATGCACTAAAGAGCTGTCCCATGAGACTGTTTGTTTTTGTGTGCAGAGGGTGGAGGCAGTGTGACGTGCCAGTGTAGGGGCCGTCATGCGCGCGCTCTGTCTCTCTCTCTCTCTTTGAATGTGTGTCTCTCCGCGCTTTGGTGTGCGTTGTACGTCTGCGGACGGGCTCACGCCTCCGTCCCTCCTCCCATCCTCCACCGCGCGTGTGCGTCTGTGTGCGCGTCTGCGTGTGTGGAAGGAGTCTGTGGCCCTGCGCCATCTTCATACAAGTTTCATTCTCATACACATAAAACCACTGCATAGACTGACGACGACGAATGAGGGGTGTCATTCCACACAGACACACACAGACACACGTACAAAAAAAAAAAAAAAACACACACACAGACACATAACATTCAACACATGTATGTGCACAGCGAGACACAGCAGTGTGTCTGCGACGCTCCGCCGAGGCAGACGGGCAGAGGTGCATCCTCACATCCACCGCCATACGCAACCAAGGAGCGGAGAGACAATCTCCTCCCTCTCTTCCCCTCCACCTTCCCACCCATCACGACCTCACTCTCCCCTCCTTCCCTCCGCCATACACACACACACACACACTCATACGCGCGTGTATGACCACATACATGCACACCGACTGTGCGCCGTGACGGTGTCGAAAGAGCGTTCAGACAGACTCTCTTTCAACTCAGACGCCGTTTTCTTCAAAACAGTCCTGACTTGTCACTTTTTTTTTTTTTTTTGACTTGCTGTGCTCTCCATCACCTGTTCACTGAGCCACCGTCAAGTGCACACACACTCACACCCACACACACGTCGTCCCACCGTCTCTCTCTCTCACTCAGTCACTGTGCTTTCGTCCGCCCTCAGTCACACACAGAAGCGCGTCTCCACTGCTGGACTGTGAGGTGGCGGTGGGCGAGCGAGTGCGCGTGCGCGTGCGCGTGTCTGCGTGTTTTTTTTTTTCCTTTGTGTGTGTGTCTGGGAGGGAGGACGATGGAGGCCGCGGCGACCACCATCACGGACCCGCCGAAGATCATCGGTCGTGAGCTGCAACTCGACCGCCTCATCGGCAGCGGCGGCTTCGGTGAGGTGTACATGGCCCTGCGCACGAAGCTGGCGACGAACCCAAAGCACGACTTCACCTTCCCACCCCGGTGCGTCGTGAAGGTCATGCGTCGTGGCCTGTGCAGCGAGGACGACGTCTCGGCGATGAATCGCGAGGTGGCGACGCTCAGCTCGATGGATCACCCGTACATCGTCCCCTACATCGGGGCGTGGGTGGAGGCGGCGCGTGGGCGGTTCTTCGGCTGCTACTGTCTGGCGATGCGGTACTGCGAGGGAGGCGACCTGCACGGGTTCATCGCCCAGTGCATCAAGGAGCACCGCCTGCCGCCGGTGGATGTCGCGGTGCGCATCATGGCCCAGGTCTTCTCCGCGCTCAACTACAGCCACTCCCGTCGGCTCATCCACCGCGACATCAAGCCGGGGAACGTGTTCCTCACGCTGCAGCGGAGCGGCGTGCCCGATAAGGCGATGGTCGGCGACTACGGCCTCGTGCGCTCGCTGGAGGCGACGCGGCAACTCGTGAAGACGCGGGTGGGGACGCCGACGTACATCTCCCCCGAGATCGCGGCCGGCGAGGCGTACAGCACCAAGACAGACATCTTCTCCGCCGGTACGATGTTCTACGAGCTCCTCTCGCTGCACCGCCCCTTCTGGAGGCGCTGCATGACGGACAAGCAGCTCTTCCGCGATGTCCTCAACCGCGACCCGATGCCGCAGTTCCGCGCCTACACCAGCGCCACGTACAGCAGCGCGCTCGCCGACGTGGTTGCGGCGTGCCTCACGAAGCACGAGGACAGCAGAGCGACAGCGTACGACATCCTTGTGCGCCTCGCCTCGCCCATCAGCACCTACGTGCTCGCCCATGCTGTGCCCGTGTACCCGGAGAAGGACGGGCAGTCGACGTCGCCGTCGCCGCCCCGCCCCCCTGCCGCGTCCTCCGCGCCAGACGGCGACGCCCCGGCCGCCACTGGCACTGCCGCCGCCGCCGCCGCCGACGCCGACGATGGTGCGACGGTGCGTCAGCGGCTGGAGCGGCTGTTCCTCGTGCGCCACGGGACCGCCGTGGAGGCCCGACTCTCGCGCCTCCTCTCGCACAACGCCGAGCTCCTGTTCCAGGTGCGCGTGCTCGTCGCCTGCCGCAGCCACAGCGCCGACCACCTCGAGAACGGGTTGGCGGAGCTCCTCTGGGCCTTCCCTGATGCGGAGGTGCCCTTCCAGGAGGTGGTGGACCTCGTCATGAGCGACTATCACAAACTCGCGGCGTAGGCGTGAAACAGAAGAGGAGGAGGGAGAGTGTGTGAGGTCCCGTGTGTGTGTGGGCCACCAACGCACTCCTCCACCTCTCCTCCATCGCTGCCGCTGCTGCGTGTCTCTCCCTCTCTCTCTCGACTTGCACTCTCCTCCCTCCCCTCCCCTCCCCTCACCTCTCTCGTTCTCTGCTTCTCTCTTTACGTGTGTGTGTGTGTGTGTGTGTCGCAGCCCCGCCCTCCCCGCCTCGCACCGTTCGTCCGTGTCTCGGACGTTGCCGTGTGTGTGTGTGTGTTTGCGCCTCCGTGTTTGTTGGCGTGTGTGTTGCCGCGAGATCGCCACAGGTGGTGCACCCACGCACACGACAACGGCGATGATGCTGAGGCGGTGGCCAGGCGAAGGGCATCGCGTGTCGCTACTCCACCTCCTCCTTCTGCTTCTCCTGCTTCTTCTCTCTCTCTTCGTCTTTCTCCCCTCTCTCCCTCCCCCTCGTCTCTCTCTCTTTGTCTTCTCTTCTCTGCGCCTGTGTGCTCCCACGCCGCTGCAGCACGAGCTCAAGCTCCCTCTCCTGTCCCTCCGTCTATGGAGCTGCTGTGCGTCCGGGAAGGCAACGTTGTGCCCTCGCCGCCGCCGCCGCAACCACCGCCGCCCATCTCCTCGTCCACCCCCTCCAATCGTCTCCCACCCAACCCCCTCTCATCCTCCCTGTCTCTTACACACACACACGTACACACGTGCACAGCGAGAGAGGGGTGTCTCAGAGAAACCAAAGTGGGACGGCGCATTGGTGTGTGTGTGTGTGTGTGTGTGGCAAGAGGAGGTGGACAGGTGGACGGCGGCGTCGCTCGAAAACAGAAAAAATAAATAAAAAAAGGAACAAGTACTCATCCAGCGCAGCTGACAGCTGACAGCTGTGTGTGTGTGTGATTGAGGTAATTGTGATCTTCATCGCCCCATCTCCTCAACGAGGACCGTGCCGCCTGGCGCTCTCTCTCTCCCCTTAACCTCCCCCCTCTCTCTCTCTCTCTCTCTTGATACCTCTTGCGTCTCTGCGAGCGGCTGGTGTACGCGTCTGCGTCTGCGTGTCTGTGTGTCTGTCTGTCTGACTACACAGTCGTCCCCCCCCCCCTCCCCTCCTCTCTCTTTTCCATCCTCCTGCACCCACACAAACACACACAGATACAGACGCGTCGTGGTGACCGCCTACCACAGCAGTGATGTCCTCAGTCGCTGCTAAACAGGTGCACCGCCAGCAGCAGCTGCAGCCTCGCCTGGCGCTGCCGGCGGGTCGCACTGTCTCGCTGGAGGAGGGGCGGCGGCTGGCGAAGCTCGTCCACGACGAGGAGGACCGCCTGCAGTCGGAGGCGACGCAGCTGCTGGAGCGCACCGAGGCGACTCCTGTCGTGCTCGAGGAGAGCGTCTCGAAGCGTATTCTACTGCTGCGGCAGCGCCAGAATGCAAAGGCAAACGTGAAGGCGGCGGTGGCGTACGCGAACCGGCTGCACGGCAAGTCTGCCGTCCTGGCCGAGGATGCGGCAAAGCTGCGCGAGGCGGCCTCGCGTGTGCTTCGACCGTCCTCGTCGACCGGCAGCGCCGGCCTGAAGCAGCGCCGGCAGCGGGCGGAGCAGACGAAGAAGGCACCATCCGCCAAGAGCGGCGGTAAGCGGCGCTAAAACCCGATGTGACGGCGGCCGGCTCACCCCTCCCAACCCTCCGATCTCTCGTCATCGGCCATCGGTGACGGGGTGGGGACACAACGAGACAGACAGAGATGGCGAGAGTGGCGTGACGGTGACGCGGCTGCACTGCGGGGGGAGGCATCTCCGTCACCGCCGCACTGAACTCTGCAGTCGCGGATCGACTGTCTCCTGCTCTCTCCATCCCCACACACACACACACATGTACACACATGCGTGGCTGTCCGCTGGAGGGAGTTGTGGTGTGACATCATTAAGTTGGCCATTTGGGCCTCGCCGCGCCGTTGGCGACGTTGCCGTGCCGTTGCTGTTGTTGTTTTCTTTTCCTCTCGCGTAATCCACTGTGGACATCAGGGGTGGCCAGGCGCCGGTGAAGCGGCCAGGGTCTCGCACGAGCTCGTGTGGAGGCTCGCCGCCCAAGACTCGCTCATTGCGAGAGAGAGAGGTGGGTGTGTGTGGGGTGTGGTCTGTGCGACGCCGCTATGCACCCCTCACGCCAACTCTCTCGATCTCTCACGGGGCTGTGTGGTAGACCTTGACTCAGACACACATTCACATACACACACTGTCGGTGCTCGCCTCTCCCTCGCACATACTCCTAGTCGCCGTCTCCTCCTCCTCCTCGTGTACGCGTGTCTTCACAGCCCGACCACAGCACGCTGCCACGCTAGAAGCTCATCTCTGTTACCACCGCGACGACGTCTACGACTACTCTCTCTCTCAGTCTCTGTCTGTATTTGCTACACACACGGGCGTGGAGCGCCGCCCATCACTCGCACTCTCCCCACCGCTACGCACGGTGGAGAAGGCAGCGAGGTCTGCTTTGCGTGTCGCCAGCCGCCTCCTGCCCCCCTTCGAGGTCATCATGGACGTGCAAGGTGCGTGCTTGACAACGGCGCTGCTGCTCAACACGCTGTACCTGTCAGTGGTGCCGATCCCCAACTTCAACGAGAGTCTGCTCGGCGTCCACGCCTTCAACCTCTCGTGCGTGGATGTGCACCTCGGCGGTGTCGGCGCCAGCTGGCTGGCGAACACGTCGTACGCCGGCACCACCGATGGGGGCGCCTTCCGCTGCCGAGCCAACGTGACGGCGCACGCGTACTCCGGCGTTGTTTGGGCGAACGTGTCTGTCCGCCCGAGTGAAGTGCGACTGACGCGCACGGCGGCGTCGCTCCCCGACTCGTCGCTGCAGTGCCTGACCGGTGCCTCCAAGGTGGACGCGTGCTCGATGGATGCCGCGGTGGAGGCGTTCTACGCCGAGCCGCCGGACCCGCTGATCGATCTCGTGCTCTCGCGCCTGCGTGAGTCCATGAACCAGCACCTGAGCGACTACGTCTGCAAGGTGCTGGTGCCGCGTGTGCAGGCGGCAATGATGAACAACACCTTTCCCTTTCAGCCGCCCCCCACCGACAGCGGCGAGAGGACGATGATCGACGTGACGGCGTCACCGCTGCTGCGGGCGGCGATGACCATCGCACGCCGGCTGAACATCAGCGGCACCGTCTTCACCACGGAGGCACAGAGACGGCGCGTGAGCGTCGGCGTCTTCCTCCGCGGCCCCCCACAGGCGCGGTACGCCGGCGCCGTCGTACCCGCTCTCCCGTGGCAGTCGGCAGTGGACTGGGCGCAGGGACTGGTGGACGCCTACGTGGAGCACGCCGTCCCGCACCCCTTCCCCGTGTACGGGTTGCCAGAGGGGGCGATCGATCTCGTGGCGGAGTGGAACGCCTCTGTCCCTGTTCGGCTAGAGTTTGACGTGGACTTCGGCATCGCCTCGTCCGCAGACAACTGGGTGGCGCTGTATCGCGACGCAGGCGTCTCCATCGCCAACCTGCGAGTGCAGTGGGGCACCGACGGGCTTGGCACCCTCACGTCGCTCGAGATCGCCCCGCAGGTAGAGGCGCTTCTCAACAGCCGACTCGCCGCACTCCTCCGCAGCAGGAGCAACAGCAGCAGCAGCAGCAGCAGCAGCAGCAGCGACAGCAGCAGCAGCAACGACGGCGGCGACGTGGTGCGCCTCTCGATGGGCAAGAATGCGGTGGTGCACGATGCGCCACTCGTGCTTCCCCTCCTCGCCATCGGCGTCGTGGGGTGTGTGGCGGGTGCGCTCGTAGTCGCCCGCAACCTGCGGCTGCACGCGACGCAGCCGGTGCTGTGCATGGCCACCGGCTCCCCGATCTCGCCGCTTCGCCTCGTCGCCGAGGACGCGTGCCTCATTGGCGGCGCTCTTCTCTGTGCTCTGCTCTTCGCGGCCTCGAATACGATGACGGGTGCCACAGTTGTGTTGGGGGATGAGCTGCACACCTACGCCTTCTCCTTGTGGAACACCGTGACGGACCTGTGGCAGGCGGGACTCATCCCGCTCTCTGTGTGCGTCTTCGTCTTCAGCGGCGTCTACCCCTACGTGAAGCTCGTGAGCCTCGCCGCCTTCACCGTGTGCGCACACCGCCCAGAGAGCCGCGCGCTCGCCGTGATCGACTACCTCGGCAAGCTCTCCCTCATCGACACCTTTGCGCTCATGGTGATGGTGTCCGGGCTGGAGATCCCCTACGTCGCCGATGTCGTGATCCACCGCTCCTTCTACCTCTTCCTCAGCGCCACGATCCTGTCCATCGCCCTGGGCAACTACGCCACGCAGCTCTGGCGGGCCGGGACCTCGCTGCGGTGCGAGGGCCACGGCAGCACCGCCGGCGGCGGCGGCGGCGGCTACGTTGCCGTCGCAGCCGAGGACGTCGGTGACGCGGCGGCGCCGCTGAACCCGCCACCGGTGGGTACTCTTCTGCCACGCAGCAGCCCCGGTGCGGTGCCGCGCGCCCATTTTGTGGTCGACGGTCAATCCCCGTGGAGGCGACGTGCGGCGGCGTGTGTCACGCACGCCCCCGCTCTCGCCTTGCTGGCGTGTAGCGTCCCAGCGTGGCTGCTGCCGTCCCTCCGGTACAGGATCGGCGGCTTCGCACGACTGCTGACGCCGGATAGCAAAGCGCTGTCGCTGTCCACCCTCAGCACGCTCAACGGCCGCCGCGACGCGCAGGCCGTGCACGTCGTCGCCCTCTTCACCATCCTCGTCGCCCCGGTGCTCTACGTGGCGCTCTACCCGCGCTGCGCCTTCCTCGCCTCGTGGTGTGCAGCCGACGTGCTCGTGATCGCGTGTGTCGCCGGACTGTTGCAGCTCCACCAGTTCGTGACCTTCGTGCTGGGCGACGGCATGAACGACGTCTACACGGCGCGCGCGACGCTGCTGTGGCCAATGCTCCTCGTAGCCGCCGGTGCGCTCCTCGTGTGGGGCTACATCGCACGCACCATCCGGGGAGGTGGCCGCCCATGCACCGACCCAACACGGGCGACGTCGCCAGCATAGCCACACACACACATACATACGAATACTGTGTGTACACACATCTGTTTCTTTGTTCGTGAATGCCGCTCTGTTCATCACTCTTTTGCTGTCTCTCTGTATGTGTCTACGTGTCGCGCAGTCGACGTTGAGGTCCGGCCAGGAGGAGGAAGAGAAGGAGGGTGTGGTGACTCACCCACGGGGAGACGGAGGGGGCAGCACTGCAGTGTCTCTCACCACCGGCTCGCGGCTTGGCAGTGCGTGGGACTGTGCAATGCGCCGCAAAAAAAAAAAAAGAGAGAGCGAGCGCGACAGAGCGGGAAGGCCGATGGCATCCCTGCCAGTAAGCCGCCTCTCTCTCTGTGTTGCTGTGTGTCTGTGGCGCCTCGAGACCGCCTTGACCACGGCAACAGGCTCGTCTCTGACACACCGTCTCTCATCATCATCTCTCGCTGTCTGCAACCGCCGCTCCACCACCTGCCCCTGACTTGCTCTCTCCCTCTCTCTCTCTCTCTGTGTCTTCGCCGTCGAGGCGAGGGAGAAGGACACACGCGGTGGCGGACCAGGTGAAGGAAGGAGAGACTTCTTTCGCACTTGGCGCTCACATACATGCGCACATACACACACACACACATACACACACACGCTCGTAAGTACGTGCAAATCAGTATGCTGTGCCTGTGGCCGGGTCATCGTCAGCGGTCTCGACGGCAGTCATGAACTCTACGGCGCGTGAGTGGCTGCGCATCCGGCGCAGCGAGGGCCACCATCTGTGCAGTGGCACCGCCGCACAAGTGGAGCGCCTGCACATCCTCACCAGCGGCGGCGCGCGACCGCCAACTCCGTCGCACTCTCGCGCCGCGCCACGCGAGAGTAGCAGACGTGCGACTCCTCCTGCGTTCGCGCACGGTGCTGCCCAAAGCACATCCGCTGCCAGGTCATGCGGCGCCGGCACCACAGTCGCCCAGGCGGAGTGCGCTGGTCGCGACGGTGTGGTCAAGGCAGAGGCGGAAGCCCGGCTCGCGCTGCTGTGCGCGCTGCTTCACTGGACTGCGTGCAGAAGGTGCCCCACGTATGCTGTGGACGGCGGAGGCGGGGTGGCAGACGATCGCAGCACCGCGTCCAGCCACACACCGCGTCGGCTGGTGCCACTGCCTTCTCCGCCGAGCAGAGCCCCCCGCTAACACGTGCGACAGCCGCGCTGTGCAGTCGCACAGACCGACAGAGACACACAGACAGAGAGAGAGCAGGAGAAGGTGGGCCATCTGAACGGAACGGCGGAGCAACGCGCTGTGGAGGCCGACGAGGTTGAGAGGGGGAAGTGGCGTGTCGCCACGCCGGGCATCCTCGCCCCTCCTCTTCCCATCGGTATCACTTTCCCTCCTGTAGACACACTCACACGCATGCACACGGACACGCACAGGCCCACACAACTGTCACCACGCCTACACTCTGTCTCCCTCCTCCTCTCTCTCTCCTCTCTCCCACCACCGTCTGCGCAGCCTCTCGCGAACCTCCCCCGAGGACCGCACCGCACCGGTGTGCCTCACACACACACACACACACCAAGACACACCTAACCCCACCGCACACACACACACACACACCGTCCGCAAATGAGCGACTCTGATGACGACGTGGTCATCATCGACTCATCGTCGTCCTCCTCCAACGCCGTCTCCCCATCGCGCGGCGGTGACGGCCACCACCGCCGCGATGCGCCGACACCCACAGCTCCACTAGCCACCAGAGCTGCTGCAGTGGCGACGCGGCCGCCGCCGTCGTCGTCGTCGTTGCCGACGCCCGGCACGCTGGACGCGACCCGCCGTGCACTGGAGAAGAAGATCGATGCCCTCCCACCGCTGCGGGCTGAGGCGGACACCCAAACCGATCGGAGCGCTGACGAGACTGCGGCCTCGGCGACGGCAGCCGACGGCGCCGCGACGCTGCACCGCCATCTTCTCGAGATGGAGGCTGCGCTGGGTATTCCCGTGCACACCGCGACTGGCGAGACACCACCGTCCACCGTGCAGACGGCCGTGCGGCGCCTCGTCGAGTCGTGGCGCGACACGTCCTGTCGGTGGAAGCGCAGCCGCCAGCACGATGACGATGCCGACGCTGCCGGGACAGAGGGCGCCAAGCACGTCAAGCGGGAGGGCGGCGGCGGGGAGGCGGAGGACGCACGACCGCGACCGCCCGCCGCCGCATCGCTCCACCGACGCGCCGCCCCGGCGTGGGCGGCTGGGCTGGAGACGGTGCTGGAGCGCCGCAGAGAGCTGGCGACGTCGCCGCTCCCGCCGCTGGTGGCCCGACACGCACCACCGCCGCCGCCGCAAGGTCGAAAGCACCCCTGTGCGACCGCGCCGTCGCCGCTGCTGCCCGTGCCCACGAGTGCGCACTCTGTCCGCGACCTCGGCAGCACAGTCCCAGCACGTGGCGAGCCGGCCCCCGAGCCAGGAGCAGCGCCGGCGCCACATCCCACCGTGCTGGACGTCAATGCCGCGCTCCTGCGCGAGGCGGAGCTGATATGTGCACGTGAGCGCACGGAGACGCTGCTGCCGTTGTACGCGGAGCTGCATGCCCTCCGCCGCCTGCGTGCGGACACGGTGCAGCAGGCTGCACAGGCGGAGGAGGGGCGGCTGGAGTGGGAGCAGCGCCGCCTGGCAGACATGCTAGCGGAGTGTGACGCGCAGCTCGCTGCGCTCGACGGCAACTTCACGGACGCGTGCCGTGCACAGCTGGCGCCGCTCGAGATGCTGCAGCAGCGGATGGATGCGCTGGCCGGGTTCCGGCGCCAACTCGAGGCCCACACCGCGGCCATGACGCCTCTGTCGGCGGCCGACGGTGCCGGTGCGCGTGCGCGTGCGCTGGCTGCCACCGCCGACTCGGGTGCTCGCACGCAGCGGTCGATGGGCCTCGTGGGGGCGGCGCTGTCACAGCACATGGTGGAGGAGCGCCATGCATGGGAGGCGAAGGTGGCAGCGCTGCAAGCGCGCCTCGACGAGCAAGGACGGCGGAACGAAGAGCTGCAGTCGTGCTACGCGCAGGCGAACGCGCAGCTGCAGGGCTCGCTAGACAGCGGCCACTACGTGCCGAAGGACGTGCTGGCCGCTGCCACGGCGCAGCACCGCGTGGAGAGGGCGGCGGTGGTGGAGCAGCTGGGCTGGACGCTGCTTCACAGCACCTCCGACGTGCTGAGTCTGCGGCACCCGGTCAGCGGGGCGACGCTGCACGTGAACCACGCCTACTCGACGATCAACGGGCAGTCTTGCGGCGACGTGGCAACGGCGCTGGCCGCCTACATGCTGAAGCACAGCAGCCCCGCCGCGAAGGCCGTGTCGCCGGCCGCTGTGGTGCCCGCGCCTCCACCACCGCCGCCCGCTCTCTCAGAGGAACAGAGCACCGCCGAGGCAGCGCCGGCCCCCACCGACAGCAACACGGACGCCGCCGATGAAGAAGTGGCGCCACAACGCGCGAGCGGCGCGACGGAGGCGGCAGACGCGCCTGTCGGCGATGGCGGCGTGCTGGACGCACGCTCCTCTGCCCCGAGTGCGCGCGAGAGTGCCACGCCGCCGGCGACGCCGTCCTCGGGGCAGTCCGCCGCTCACGACGACGACGTGCGCCCGTCACAGACGCGCTCGCCGTCGGCGGCCTCTCAGGAAGGGACGCGCGAAGGTGCCGAGGCAACGCCGGGGCGACTGTCGTCGGCGGCGTCTCATGAACACGGCGACGGCAGCGGTGACGTTAGAAGCGGCAGCGACGGCGGCGACGGTAACGCTTCCGTCGACAACGATGAAGACTGCGCTGCAGAAGAGGTGGGAGGACGAGGACGAGGACGAGGACGAGGAGGAGCAGCAGGAGGATGTGGTGGGCTACAGCAACGTGCCCACGGAGGAGAGCGCACACGACTCAGGCGCTGTTGATAGCAGCGCCGCCACCGCCGCCCTCAGCTCATCCAGCGCACCCATCGCAGGGCCGTCCACAGGCGACGGCGCCGGTGCGGCCCGTCCCGGCTCGGCCCCGTACGAGTCCTTCTTCTCCGCCAGCGAGTTGTGGGAGAGCGAGGATGTCTGAGACCGTGTGCACCTCCCCCCCTGCCGCCACGCGCACTCTCTGTCCACACGCGTCGCTGTGTGTGCGTGTGTGCTCTCACTGGACGGGAGGGGGGAGGAGACCACTGTGGCTGCTGCGGCGGTGGCGGAGAGACTGGGTTGCCCGTGACACTAGCACACATACACACACACACACGCAGAGCCGCTCACGCTCATGCACCTATACACTGGATGCAGTTGTACTGCATGCCCTTCCTCCCCCTCCTCCGCCTCCTCCGCTTCTCCAGCAGTGCGTGTCGGTGTGTGTGTGTGTGTGTGGGGGGGGGGGGAGATGATGAGACGTCAGCTCTGGCACTCTGCACGGTGCAGTGCACAACTCTTCCTCTCTCGTTCTCTCTTTCTCTCTTTCTTCATGTGCGGTGACTGCAGTCTCTTCCAACGAGCGAGGAGAGAGAGCAGCACACTTCAGTACCGACGTGTGTGTGTGTGTGTGTTGACATCATGCGTGTCGTGGTGGTTGGCGCCGGCCTCTCCGGCCTCTCGCTGGCGGCGTTCCTGCGACGACTGAACGTCGACTGCGTCGTGCTCGAGCAGGCGCCGTTTCTGCAAGCAAACTACGTCGTCCCCTACACGCTCTTCGCGAACGCGCTCAGCTGCTTCAAGGCGTTCGGCATGGAGTACATCTTCACCAACAGCGGCATGCAGCCGGAGGAGCACTTCGGTATCCAGAACGACCGCGGAGAGTGGCTGCTCCGGATACCAAACAAGAATCTGCGCCTCGGGGCGTTGGGCGCCGAGGACGTCATCCCACTCAGCACGGCGCCGCCGGCGAACAGCGAGTCGATCGTGTCGCGTCGCCTGGCGGAGGCGCGGAAGCAGGAGATGGGGTACGTGCCGCTGCGGTGCACGCTGCCGGCGTCCTACCTACGCGAGGCGCTGCGGCGCCACATTCCAGAGATGCGCTTCTCCGCCCGCGTTGTTGACCTGCTGCCCCACGACGGCGTCAAGGGCGGCGTGCACGCGGTGCTGGAGGACGGCAGCACGGAGTGGGGAGATGTCGTGGTCGGCGCAGACGGCATGCACAGCATGATTCGACGTCTGCTGTACCCCAGCGAGCACGTCGGCACAAGCAGCCGCTCGCTGGGCATGATGCAGATCGACGGTCTCGTGGACTGCGCGCGCTGCCCGCCACATCTCGTGCACCCCGTGGAGTGCTGGGGGACGGCGCGCACACTGCAGACGGTGCCGCTGCACCGCTTCGGCGAGGACACCCTTGCCTTCTCAGCCACGCTCTTCTCACCGCCGCAGGAGCTGGTCGACATCCGGCAGGACATGGACGCGGTGGAGGTTCTGCACGTGTTTCAGCGCCTCCTGCATCGCGAGTACGCGAGCTTCGGCGAGCCCGTCGCTGCGCTCCTGTCCACGGCTAAGCTGGCGGTGCCGACGGAGGTGCTTGAGGTGCCGGTGATGCCGCGGTGGTTCAACCGCCGCGCGGTGCTCATGGGGGAGGCGGCGCACGGGTCGCTGCCATCCTTCCTCAGCCAGGATGCGTCGCTGTGCGTCGAGGATGCGGCGCTCCTCGCCGTGGCGCTGCTCGACGTCCCGATGCACCGGGACAGCGGCTTCGAGTACGCGTTCCGGCAGTATGAGACGGTGCGGCGCGACCGCGTCGAGCGGTACATCAGACAGTCGCGCCGCGCACGCAAGCTGACGGCGATGTCGAGTGTAGCGCTGCGCAACGCACTGGTGCGCCTCACGCCGCCGATGGCCGTCAACCTGACGCAGCGGTGGCTCTCGAGTTGGTCCTACAGCTCGCAGCAGCTGGAGGTGGACCCGAAGATCAAGATGGAGACGGCGTTCCGGTAAGACCGGCAGATCGGCGGCACCCGCGTCCTCGTCGGACACGCACTGCCGGAGGGAGGGAGGGAGGGGAAGTGGTGTCAGCACCTGCACGCACATCTCGCTCTCATCCCCCGACACACGTTGTGTCCCTCAGTGTGTGTGTGTGTGTGTGTGTGTGTGTGTGTGTGTGTGTCACTGTGTGTCTGTTGGTGTGGTTGCCGCGTTCACAGAGTAGAGTCCGCCTCATCGCATCGTGCAACTCCCGTTGCGCGCTTCACCGCTGCGGTCCTCTGCGATTCACTGCGGCTGCAGTGCCAGCGGACGCGGTTGGGAAGAGAGGGGGAGAGAAGGAGGAGTCCGACACGGCTCTGGGATGACCTGGCTGCTCCGTCCCTCATCCGGTGCGCACGCAGAGCAGAAAGAGAGAGTGTGTGTGTGCGCCGCCTCTTGCTGTGCAGTGTCTCCACTCACGTGCGGCCGTGTTGTGCGATCTCGCACCACCCCTTTCCTCCCCTTCTCGTACTCCACCACACATCCACACACTCTCGCGCGCTCTGGCTCTCCTCTCTTTCCTCTCCTCTCCTCTCCTCTCCTCCGCTGTCGGTGTGCCGCGACGGTGTTGCGCCTCCGCCGCCTGCCCCCTCCCCTCCACGCCAGGCACCGGCAACGCGGCTGCGCAGCCGGTGCACGTGTACGAGGGCGGCACGCCACGGCCCACCTCGAGCCACCCATCCCGCCACACACTCATCCCCGCCGCCGCCTTTCCTTCTCTGCCGGTGCCTCTGTCTCGCCCCCTCCACGCACCGGAGTGCACGCCGCCATGTCGACGATGCTGGAGGGCGAAGTCGCGTTCCTCCTCAGCGTGGCGGCGCACATCGGGCACGTGCTCTACTGCATGGACGACAGCGAGGACGGCGCCGGCGCCGCGCCGCTCGTCTCGTCCCTCACGACGAGCGAACACGAGGTGCTGGGGGAGCTGCTGCTTCTGGAGAAGCAGGAGTGCGACTACGCCGCCGCCGCGGAGGCCTGCACCGCCCCGTCGGCTGAGCTGGACGCCCTTCTCGCGGAGAGTCCGCTGGCCGCCACCCGCCGCGACGACGTCGCCAGTCCATACACGCGCTTCATCCTCGGCTTCTACAGCAGCGCCTTGTACGCGCAGGCACCCACGACGATGACTACGGTGGGTGTCCGCCTCTTCCAGCGCTTCCTCTGCAGCTGCCGCCGCGACGCCCTGTACCGACTGCACCACGGCTGCGGCGTGAGCGCGATGGAGGCGATCCTGCGTGAGTGTCTCCACTTGGCTGGCAACGCCTCGTCCACGGCGCAGATCGTGGCGCCGACGGAGGTGACGGTGATGGTGCTCGCTGAGCTCAGCTACGATGCGCAGGAGGTGTCGCCGTTGGACTACCTGGAAGTGCTCCTGCCCCACATCCCCTACCTGTCGCAGATGTGCCAGCAGGCATCCTTGCTGCTCCTCGCCCACGACGAGATGGTGCGGCAGCCGTCCTCGCTGGTCGCTCTTCTCTCTATCGTCTTCACAGTGCGTAACATGAGCCCCAGCGGCGAGGCCGTGGCACAGCTGCTGGCAACGTGGCCGGAGCACAGACAGGAGGCCTTCGGCCGTATGAACGCCTTCCTGAACTGCTTTGCATAGCGCACTACCACCATCACGAACAGTGCCCCCTTCGGCTGCAAAACACACACACACACAAAGAGAGAGAGAGACGCTTGCGACCGCATGGCGTCGTGTCGAGCATGCGGTCCCACGAGGAGGGCCGAGCGGTGCCGTGGCGGTGGCGTCGTGTGCAGTGCCGGTAGAGGTGCCTCGTACGTTGTATCGACGCTGGACGCCACGGACATGACCAGCGCGCACTGCGGCGCCAGGCTCACCGGCTCATGCTTCCTCCCTCCTTCCCTCTCTCCCTCTCTCGGCGCGTCTCGCTCGCCACAAACTCTTACGTCTCCTGCGGGATCGCCTCCTTTCTGCTCCTCCTCCGATGTGCCGTGTGGTGCGGCGGTGAGGGGGGGGAGGCCCCGCACAGAGGAGTGCGCGGCACGTGCGGTGTGTGCGGGTGGAGGTGCCGCTCCTCCTCTTCCCCGTCACGCACCACGAACCGTGTGTGTGTGTGTGTGTGTGTGAGGGTGTGTGTGTGTGTGTGTGTGTGTGTGACATCTCCCAATGCTCTTCCTCCACTCCCACCTTCCTTGCCCCTCCCCCGATCCACTTCTACATACACACACACACACGCGCTGTTGCTGTTTGCACTTCAGCTTCAGCTACCCATCACCGCTCTCGTACCCCCCTCATCTTCTGCTCTGTGTCTTGTCTCATTGCCGCCCTCCACCTCTCTCTCCCTCTCCTTCTCTCGCTCCGTCTCACGCATCGCTCAAGGTGCCGTCATGGAGGAGTTCCACTACGAAGAGGTGCAGCTGTCGGAGATGACGCTGGAGGACGGCGTGCTGCGCTTCCCATGCCCGTGTGGCGACTTGTTCGAACTCCTGCTGGAGGACTTCATCGCCGGCAACGACGTGGCACAGTGCCCCACCTGCTCGCTCACCGTCAAGGTGCTCTTCACGCCGGAGGAGAAGCGTCACTTCTTGGCCCAGAGCAGCGCTGGTGCCGTGTGCGCCGTCGCGGCCTAGTCACCCACGCTGCCGACCGCCTCCTCCTCGTCTTCCCTCTCCCCTTTGCTCGCTGCTCCTCTCCACACGTGCTGCTGTTGCTCCCAACCCCGCCGCCGCCGCACATCCTCTCCGCCGCGTGTCGCGTCAGATGACCGCGTAAGAGAGAGGGAGGGAAGGGGGAGGGACCGCAGGAGGGAGGGAACACGCGTACCCGCGCAGGTGTACATCAGACGGCGCCGCGCTCGTACATCAGCGAGGATGGCTCTCTCTCACTCTCTGTATTGCTCTCTCACTCTCTGTCTCTCTTCATCACTCTAACCATCTCCAACTCTCTTTTTCTTTCTTCTTCTGTTCCCGTCTGTCTGTATGTCGCTCTCTCTCTCTCTCTCGAGTTGCTGGCGCCGCCGTGGTGGTGCGTTACCGGTGACCCTCTGCGCCTCGTCCCGTCTTCTCCCGTAGTGTGAGAGCTTGTATGTGTGTGCGTGTGTGTGTGTCTGTCTGTCTGTGGCGCGTCTCGTGGACGCGCACCGCCGCCTCCGGTAGCATCTGACGCGGCCGAGGCAGCGACGGTGTGGCGTCTCGTCCCCTCCACGTTCTTCCCTCCATTGTCGGCACATGAGCGAGGCGACGATGGGGCGGCGTGGCGGGGGACGTGCGCTGCTGCCGTCTCTCCTTCTAAGCTGTAGTCTGCAAGGGACAGCAGCGCCGAGTCACGTTCTCATATTCAAACAGCTACATCTCCACCCCTCCCTCCTCCTTGTGTGAACGGTGAGAGGAGGCACGTGGTGGAGGTGGGGAAGGTATCGTGATCAGCAGTGCGCGTGTCGTATGCCGCACGGCGCGTCTCAGGCTTGTAGATGCATCGCCGCTTCCGCCCTCCCTCCCATACACACTCACACTCACACAAAACACACGCATGCTCACCCGCGTGATGCCGTGTTCAGTCGACGGCGCACACCAGTCTCTCTTCTTCACCCCCTCCTCTTCCCCACTCGTGTAGAGCAGCTGTGCCACCGCCCGAGGCTGCCGACCCGCTCCTCCTCCCTCCCTCCCTCCTCCTCTCATCAGCACACCGTCCTGAACCACCCCACACACTCAAACACAGACAGACAGACAGGCTGGTGTGTTCTCGGCTCTCATGTTCCGTCGCGTTGTCGCGCACGCCGTGGCGCCGGTGGCGCTCTGCCGACACGTGACGCTGAGCGCCGACACCCGCGAGGGCCTCACGAAGCCGCTCAGCTCTCTCAAGGAGGAGTGCAAGGGGCAGAACCTTGACCTGGCGGACATGGCGGAGGCGATGAAAGGCGCCACCTACGCCCTGCAAGAGGTGCTCAAGAAGAGCGCCGTGGACGACAAGCAGTTCAAGGGGAAGACGGCGACGCTGGCCGCATCGCTCAAGGCGTACAACACGCGCCTCGGGAACCTCCAGAACGAGACGCGGTCGATCCAGGCCGAGATCGACGGCGTGCTGAAGCTGCTCTGGGGCACCGAGAAGCCGCACGGAGCTCAGTTCTCCACCCCGCCGCCAAACAAGGCGCCCGCCGCAGCGGAGGACTTCGAGGTCGAGCCGCCGCCGCTGGCACGCGCTCTCGGGGAGGAGGCACCGTCTGCCCCAGCCAGCGCGGCGGCCGCCGAGCCCACCGTGGAGCGTGTCGAGGCGGAGCGCGTGGACGCGGCCGCTGCGTCGTCGACCGCAGACAAGGTCACGGAGCAGGAGATCGAGGTCGAGACGCTGGAGGTGGACGTCGAGCCGCCGGCGCCGGAGGACCCGGTTGACACGATGAAGGTGACAGACATCACACAGGAGCTCTACGAGCGCGGCGTGAACTTCTCCGACTGCATGGACGCACGCACGCTGCGGCAGCGCTACCGCGACGTGCTCAGCGGGAAGGTTCCAACCACAGCGAACCAGGCCGCGTCGTCGAAGCGCTTCACGGAGCCGCTGACAGAGAACACGAGCCAACCTCGCATGCCGCCGCGCGGTGCCCCGCCGCCGCACCAGTACCAGTACCAACAACAGCAGCAGCAGCAGCAGCAGTCCGGCAGCAACAACGCCGGCAGCGGGATCACAAGCGACCCGTACCCCAATGCACATCGCAAGATGGTCGATCCGATGAAGTTCGTGCACGAGATCAAGCAGGAGCTGGCGGTCGAGAAGGGCATCGACGCAAGCTCGGTGGACCTCTGGAGCGGCAAGGTGAAGCTCGAGGACCACAAGCGGCTCTACGACTACCCATCTATTCAGAGCTACCCCATCGAGGTGCGCCAGAAGGGCGACGTCCCATCGTAGCGTATCCAGGACATCGACGTTGTGCGGCACGCCACCGCAGTCTCGCCTCAGCGCCGTGAGCTGGGAGGAGGGAGGAGAGGGAAGAGGAGAGAGATGGGCATCTTGTCTCACCCATACGCACGCACGCATGCACAGAGAGAAAGAGAGATGTGTGTGCGGGTGTGGTTGTGTGCGTTGGTGTGCGTTGGTGTGCATTGGCTCGCTGCGTTAACGTGTCATTCACAGTCCTTGTTTGCGTTTGGTTGACTCCTCGCTCTCCTGTGCGAGTGTGTGTTGGTTTGTGTGCGTGCGTGTGTGCGTTGGACACGAGTGCACGACTGCGGCAGACTCGTGCGGGAGGGAAGCGATGGCTGCAGCCGTGTAGCCGCTACCTCAAGAACGCCCCCTCCCCCACCCTTTTTCTCAACATCATCAGGCGCTGCCGCACTCTGCTGGGGGTGGCGGCGTACATCACCACCACCACTACAGTCTCCTCCTCCTCTCATCTCCTCCCCCTCCTGTCCTACACACACACACACACATACGTTTATGTGTTGAAAGGAGCGACTCCAAAAAACACGAGAGCGCCGGTGTCTGAAGGAGAGCGTCGTCGGCGATGAGCGCCGCATCGAACGCGTTCGACCACGCAGCCCTTCCGAGCGCGCAGGGAGGCGCTGGTCCGTATGTCGGTGCGAGCACCGCCGGCAAGCATGTGGTGGGCAATCTACACGGGTTTCGCTTCGTAGAAGAGCGCCACACGACGGGCTCGTCGACGGCACAGGTGCGAGCTGGCGGGACCGCTGCCGGCCGAAGTCGCAGGCGCGACATCTGACGCGTCTGTCGGACAGCGTCCTGCGGCTGCTGTGGCAGAGGATCGCGGCGACGTGTGTGTGTATGTGTGTGTGTGCGTGTGCGGTGCTTCCATCGATGTGGTGTGGGCAAGAAGTCGACAGAGACAGCCGCCGGCCAGTGTGTGAGCGGCGGCGCACCTGCACCGTACTACGGACTGGAGGCGTAGGCGAGCCGTACCAGACGTTGCGGCGTCTCACTCTCTCCAGTGCTGCCGTAGCACCGCCTTCTGCTTTGCTCCTTCACCGGCACCGGTCCCGTGCATGCTCCGCGTGGATGTGCTGCCCCCTCCCCTCCACCCCTCCCTCCCTCTCCACACCGCCGCCACCCCCCAGGTCCACAGACCGACCGTGAAGGAGGCACACAACACACACATATATATACAGTGTCACTTGTGTACACACACACACACACACGTGGAGCTCCACCGCACTAGCGCTGTTGCCCTTCGCTGCCTCTTCTTCTCTGCGGCTGCTCTCCCCCCCCCCTCCTCCATTCAATTACGCGACCACACACACACGCACATACACGCAAGGAGCCCAACGCTCGACAGTGGCACAGCGGGTGGCTGCCACATCCCCGACTGTGTCTGCCCGTTGCGACGGGAACGTCTGCCACACGTGCTGCCAAAGAGCACGCACCTGTGAGAGTGGGGACGGAGAAGGAGGGAGAAGACTGCACCACTCCGGGGAGATGGCGGAGGAGCCGGTGGGCAACGACTCGGAGGCGAAGCTGCTGCAGCGGCTGGCGGAGCGCTACTACGAGGCGTACAGGCGCGAGCGCGGGAGCGACAGCGCGCCGACGGTGGAGGCGTCGCTGATGCGTATGATGGCGGTCATGGGCGAGCTGTCGGCGTTGGCCTTCACCACTTCGACCGGCATGTCGCCCTTCGAGAAGGATGAGGTGTCGGTGCTCGTTGGCAAGCTGAGCATCTCCGTCGCCATGATCGCAGAGGCGTTCCACCTGAACGTGACTCGCTCCACCCTGCAGTATCTTGAAGAGGAGCTCGGCGGCGGTGGTGCAGCGCCGCACCGCGGCCCCGGCCCCGCCCCACGTCCCGCCACGAAGGACGCAGCCGCAGAGAGCCGGGCCACGGCCACCGCACCGTCCCCAGCGGCAGCAGCGCGGCCAGGCAGCACCGCCGCCGCGGCCCCTCACCACGTCCGCGCGGCACCCCCGTCACCGTCCGTCCTGGCGCCGGCGACGGCGGCGGCAGCCCAGGCACCGTCGGTCGTGCTCAGCCCGACCTCGAACGACGCCTTCTTCAGGCACGTCGATCAGCTGGCGACACTGCCGCCGGAGGCGTTCGAGAAGGCGGGGCTGAAGTGGGTGGCGCCGCTGCCGAACGGCACCATCGAGGAGCTCGTCCCCAACGGCAGCGCCGTCGGCGTGCGCTACGAGGACTTCCCGCAGTACCTCGCCCACACGGCGCGCTACCGCGAGGCCCGCGCGAGCCGCACGCAGCCGTCGCCCCTCCCCGCTCAGCCGGCCGACTGGGTGCTCCGTGGCGGCTACCGGGACCCCACGGCCGCGGCCGCCCGCAACGCCAACGGCGGCGGCTCCGCGCCACACGCGGCGGCGGGCATACCAGCGCTGCTCGCGCAGGCCCCCGGGTACGACCCGGAGCGCGAGTCGGCGCTCTACTCCCCCAACCACTTCTCCGGCGACCTCTTCAGCCCGATGGCGCGTGCGGCGGACATGCAGACGATGAGCGTCGCACCGCCTGCGGTGATGGCGGCGGGCGAGAACGGCGGCGGCGAGCGGCGCGGCCGCGCGGCTGTGCAGCAGATCGGCCGCCCATACGATGCGGGCTCCTTCCACGACAAGGTGGCCATGCTCCGCCGCGGGGTGGTGCCGCGGGCGGCGATCGCGCAGCTCGGCCTCACCTTCAGCGTACCGGAGGGCCAGAGCGTCGTCGAGCTCGTGAACGACGGCATTCACGTGGATGTGACGGCCGCCAACGTCGGGGAGTTCCTGCGCCTGCTCGACAGCTACCCCACCGCGCCGCCCTCGTCGGGGCGGGTGCACCGGACGAACAGCGTGCGCAAGATCGACGTGGGCCGCACCATCCCAGACGTCCCCGCGACCTTCAGTCCGTCGCACTTCTCCCACGACCTCTTCGCCCCGTTCCAGGAGCCCACCGCAGCCGTCTACGTCGACTACGACAAGTCCGACCGGATGCTGCCGCGCTACCTCAAGGAGCACCACGTCGGCGCGACAGACACGCAGGAGCTGTACGTGAGCGCGGCCCGCTCCTCCGACCTCACGACGCTGGAGCGCATTGTACAGGAGGCGAAGGCGGACGCGTCTGCGCTGACGAGGTACGGCGTCACCTTCAGTGTGCCGAGCTCGCTGGAGCCGTACTCCACCGCCGAGGAGCGGCGCAGCGGACTGCACGCCTTGTTCCCCTCGTCGGCCCTCCAGCGCGTGCACCCGCGCGAGCAGCTGCAGTTCCTCTCTATGGCCCGCCAGTACTACCCGAACGTGCTCTGAGACACTCCGCCCATCATGTGCCTGTGTGCACGCACCTGTACAGCGGTGCATACCTCTATCCCTCTTCCTCTGCGTGTGTGTGTGTGTGTGTGTGTGTGTGTGTGTGTGTCTGCCTGCACTAGTTCTTTTCCGTTCATCTCCGCCACAGTCCCACCGCCCCCCGGAGCGACCTGAGCCTGCGCGCCCGTCCATCGGCTGCGTACGAGGTGAAGCAGGGGTGGGAGGCGGTGGAGTACGCGAGGTCTGGACGCGGTATCGTGTGGTGGCGGAGAAGGAGGTGGACGCTGCCTCTCTCATGCAGTCGGCCGCCCTAGCGCTGGTTGCGAGATCGGCTACGCGCGAAGAGAGGGAGCGCGTATGTGTGCGTACGTCTCTCTCCTTCTCTCAATCTGTGTGTGTGTGTGTGTGTGTGTGTGTGTGCGTGCGTGCGTGACTGGTTGGTAACTGTTGTGTCTCTCCATCACGCGAGTGTGCCGCCAGCGAGTCTGCACCTCCTCTTACGCTTCCCTTCCCTTCCCTCTGTCTGTCTGTCTGTTTGTCTGTGTGCTGATGTCACTCCTGGCGGTGAGCGCGCCGGTTTTTTTTTTTGGTTTTTTTGTTTCTTGTTGGTGTGGCTGCCGTACGGCTCGATGTGTATCTGTGACAGACGCGCTTGTCGAAGCACTGCGAACCTCCTCGTGCCCCTCACCGGGTCCCACAGCCGGTGCTGAACCCGAAGCACTGGTCGGCCGCCTCTCCGTTACCGCAGGCTGCAGGACACCCACACACACCCCTTTGGTGCAACACGTGTTACTCAGGCACCCACCCCACGCCCGCGGGTGGGACAGTGAAGGTCTCGAGCGTTGCACAACTGCCGTGCGTACACTCATTACGTGCACTCTGCCGCGCCTCCTTCTCTCTCTCTCTGTGTGCTCCGCCGTGTTTCTTCACCACCACCACAGCCTCGATCTTCTCGGCCCACATACACACAGACTTACACAGACTCACACACACACACGCACATCTCTCCACTTCAGCGACTCCGCACCCGCGCCGCTGTAGACAGTGCGGCGGACAGGTCACGGGCACCCCAACCGCAGTAGCGCAGAGCTGGCACGCATCACCGCTGCGTGCGCCTCCCTCACCCCTCTCTCACTACTCACCCCCACCCTCCTTGGTCCTGTGACAGCGCTGCGATGAGCGAGTCGGACAGCATGTGGCTGCAGAAGAGCATCACCCTGCCCGACCCGATACCAGCAGGGGAGGAGGAGGAGACGGCCGAGGCCCCGGCACCGACCTCCACCACGGCTGGCACGCCCTCGTCCCTCACACCCAAGACAGCGCCGGAGGAGGCGATGCCGCCCCCGTCGCAGACGCCCACCGACAGGCGGACGGCCGCCACCGCCGCTGCAGGGGAGATGGACTTGACGAAGATGGTGCTCGAGACGAGCAGCTTCCTGCGCGCGTCGGTGCAGCGGCCGTCGGTGCGGTACCCGAGCCGCGCCTCCGTGTCCAACTCGGCATTCATCACGGCGCAGGAGTACGACGAGCTGCGCGCGCGCTACAGTCAGGTGAAGCGCGAGCTGCTGAAGGTGTCCGACATACAGAAAGATCTCGACTTTGCGCGCTTCGAGCTCACGCGGTCGCAGGAGGAGATGGCGCTGCTCCGCGACAGCAACCACACCCTGAAGCGCGAGCTGGAGGAGTGCGCGCTGCGGGCGGAGAAGGAGCACAAGGCGCGCATGTCGCTCGAGTCCAAGATGTCGGCCGACGGCGCGACGCGGCTGGAGGAGGTGGACTTCCTCAAGAAGACCATCGAGGAGCTGCGAGAGGAAAACGCGAAGCGGCTGGACGACGTGACGGAGCAGCAGGAGGGCGAGTTCCAGCAGCGGCTGCACTCGATGCGGGAGGAGCTCGCCGGTGCGGCGGAGGAGATGACGCGGCTTACGGCCGAGGTGGCGCAGGCGCAGAAGGGGCGTGACGCCTCTGAGTCCAAGCTTGCCACCGCACTCGCCGATGCAGAGAAGGCGCGGGCTGAGGTGGACGACTGCCGGTCACGCATCGAGACGCTGCTTGCGGAGTGCGCCGCGCTGGAGCAGCAGCACCGCGACTACGTCCAGCAACAGGAGCGGCAGAGCTCGGCGTACCTGGACGAGCAGAAGGCTCTGAACGAGGAGCGCGTGCTGCGGGTGACCGAGTCCAAGGACACCGCGATAGCCGAGCTGCAGGGGGAGCTGCGCCAGTGGAAGGAGAGGACGAAGACGACCGCCGAGGAGCTCGCCTCGGCACGCCACACCGTGTGTGAGCTGCAGGAGGACGTGAAGCAGCTGGCGGCCGACCGTGCCAAGGAGGTGCGCCGCCTCGCCGAGGAGCACCGCCTCGCGCTGTGCGAGCGTCAGCTCCAGATGGAGGCCGCCATCCGCGAGGCGCGCGGCAGCAAGACGTCCATCGAGGAGGAGGCGCAGTCGCTGCGGCGTCAGCTGTCGCAGGTGTCCGGCGAGCTCTCCACCGTGGCCGGTGTGCTGGCGCAGCGCGAGCGGCAGCTGAACAAGGCGGAGGAGGAGCTCGGCCGCGTCAAGGGCCGCTGCGCCGCCGCGGAGGAGGAGAACGCGCAGCTGGCGAGTGACGCGCAGCTGAACGCCGAGGCGGCGGAGGAGGCGACGACGCGGGTGGAGCGGCTGATGAGGCAGAATGCAGAGCTGGAGGAGGAGTTCTCGAAGGACCTGCGCAACGCCAAGGAGCGCATCCGCACGCTGGAGGTGACGCTGATGCAGAGCAAGAGCGAGCTCTCGGTGCTGCGGAAGGAGCAGATCAAGTCCGCCGACGACGGTCTCGCCGCGTCACGCGACCTCCGCGCTCAGGCAGACGCACTGGCGGAGGAGTGCGTTCGCCTGACGGCGCAGGCTGGCGAGCGTCGCCGCTTTGAGGAGATGGCGCGCGACTACCGCCAGCGCTTCGAGGCGGAGAAGGAGAAGGTGGACGCGCTCGAGGTGGAGCTCGCGGCGGCGGTCAGCCGATGCACCGCGGTGGAGGCGAAGCTGGAGGAGCAGTCCCGCCGCGTCATCTCGCACGCCGTGGCGCGCTCGCCGATGCAGATGCTGCACGCCAACGCCACCGCCGCGTCGCTCTCACGCCACGGCAAACACCGCAGCCTCTCGTCCGGTCAGTCGTGCAACAGCACCGCCGGCGGCGGCAGCGCGATGAAGCGCGCACGCACGGAGGACGCACGGGTGTTTGCCATCAGCGGCTTCGACGGCAACGAGGTCCTCCTTGCTGTGAAGCAGTTGCCCAACGTGGCGATCGCGGAGTGCAAGTCAAACATGCCGGTGCCGTCGAACCTGACGCACCTCATCACGAACGGCCAGCTCACCATCAAGCTGCTCACTGCCCTGGTGCGGGGCTGCTGGGTGCTTCCAGAGTCGTACGTCGTGGACTCCTTGAAGGAGCAGACGTGGTTGCGCGAGGAGGACTACGGCTTCCAGCACGAGGAGCCGCCGCTGCTGAAGAAGCGCATCGCCCTCACCGAGGCGTTCATGGCGTGCAAGCACTACAGCACTGCCAGCCTGCTGCTCAAGGAAGGCGGGGCGATCCTCGTCGATGCGCCGGAGCAGGCAGAGATTCTGCTGTGCACCAACGCCGAGGCGCGCGGCACCAGTGGTGGGTGGAACTGGGAGAAGATGGTGGAGATGATCTACCCACTCAAGATCCAGTAGTCTCCACCAGCGTCCTCGTCACACACGTGCGCACCACCACCGCTGCGAGACACTGTTCTCTCTTGTGTGTGTGTGTGTTTTTTTTTTTTTGTAGTTTGTAGAGCGCGCGTTGGCGCCATCACTTAGATCCTTCGTCGCGCTCTCCGCCCCCCTTCCTTGTCTTTGTTACACTAGACGCACCCCCTCCCCCCTCCTCTCCTCCCATCACTGAAGCTAACTCCTCTCTCTCTCCCTCCCTCTCCACCTCAGTCGTACAGTGTCGTGCGTGCCGTCGCCGGTGACCGTCTCACGTCTCGCCACGTCGCCGCTCTGTTTCTCCCCTTTTTTTTTCTTTCTCACTTGAGGAGAGAGAGGCACACACAGACACACACAGACACACACACGCACAGGCGCGCGAATGTGTGTCTGTGTGTCGTGGACCTCTACAGTTGCCGCACGTGCGGAGAGGGTGCTTCCCCATGCTGCGCCGTGGCCAGCCAGACAGATGAACGTCCTCATGCAGATTCTCTCCATCGTGGTTCGACGAGGGGTGGGTGGGACGTACAGACGCCATCACCGAGGCTGCAGCGCTGGTGAGGAGAGGTGAGGTCCGCTGCATCGCCACACGGATCGACGCTGGTGGAGGCGCTCGGTGACGGCATGAGTGGTGATGCCCACGCACCTGCAGGCTGGGCGAACCATGGATCGAGAGAAACACGTCCCTCTCCCCCACCCCTGTCCAACACGGAACTCACGCCGGTCTCTTCCCTTCGGTATCAACGATCACACACACACACTCTCTCTCGCTCTGTACTCGCCGTCGTCTTCTTCCTTTTCCACATGTCCCCCGCCACAGTTTCCTAACAAGCCCCCCACTAACAGTCTCCCACACAGACACACAGACACCACCCCCTCCACACCCCACAGTCCTGCTCCGCCTCATCACATCCTCGTCCGGGAGAGCTCCGTGCGCGCTTCGCACGAGCTCTCTCCCTCTGTCCCTCTCCCACATACGGGCGGACACACACACACACACACACACACACACACACACGTAGGACGTGGGCCGGGGTAGAGAAGGTGTGCTTCCGCGACGCACGGCGCCATGTCGAGCTCGCAGAAGAAGAAGGTGAACGATGCCGTCAGGGGGGTGAAGTCGATGGTCGTTGACATGGAGGACGGGCCGGTGCCCGTCTTCAAACTCCTGCGGTACCGCACCGGGTGGGAGTGGTTCGCCGCCGTCGTGGGCGGATTCGCGGCCTTCGCCTCTGGCGGGGCCACGCCGCTGTTCATGTACTTCTTTGGACACATGACGAATCTCGCGTACGACAGCAAGACAGGGCCGGCGGTGACGCGCAGCTTCGGCATGTTGATGACGTGCATCGGTGTGCTCTCGATGGTGCTTGTCTTCGTCAAGACCGTCACGTACCAGGTGACGGCGACCCGGCTCCTCGGCCGCATCAAGTGCGCCTACTTCAGCGCCGTCGTCACCAGGGACATCGGGTGGCACGACAACCACAAGCCCGGCGAGCTCATCTCGCGTCTGACCGGCGACATGCGCGTCATCCTGAACGGCGTCAACGACCGCTTCGCCAGCTGGATCGAGAACCTCGGCACCGGCCTCGTCGGCATCGTCTTCGCCTTCATCTCAAGCTGGGAGCTGACGCTGCTCATCATGGGGTCCCTCCCGATCATCGGCATCGCCGTCTCCCTCCTCTCCAGCGCATCGGCCCGCAACGTCGCCGTGACGCGCAAGCAGTACTCGGTCGCAGGCGCGATCGCGCAGGAGGTGATGCAGAACATCAAGACGGTGCAGAGCTTCAACCGCGAGATGCACGAGGTGGAGCGCTTCTCCGAGACGGTGGTGTGCTCGCGCAAGGCCGGCATCAAGAAGGAGTTCCTGGTCGCGATGGCCGGGGGCTGCGTGATGGGCATCATGATTGCCGTGATGGGCCTCTCCTTCGTGCTCGCCGCCTACCTCGTGGAGAGCGGACGCGCCGACGTAGGGTCCATCTCGGCATCGCTGCTGACCGTCATGTACGGCGCGATGGGGCTCGGGCAGGTCTTCCCGGCCCTCATCTCCTTCCTGGAGGCGCGCACCGCCGCGGCCCCGATCTTCGCCACCATCGACACGCCGCCCGCCATCGACCTGGACGCGCCAGGCAGGGAGGCGACGTTCCGCCACACCATCGTCGTCAAGGACGTCGTCTTCGCCTACCCCACGCGCCCCGAGCAGCTGATCTTCGAGGGCCTCAGCGTCACGATTCGGAAGGGGCAGAAGGTCGCCTTCTCCGGCTCCACCGGGTGCGGCAAGTCGACGATCATCGGCCTCATCCAGCGCTTCTACGACCCCGAGGAGGGCGCCATCTACGTGGACGGGCACGACCTCCGCGACCTCGACCTCCGCTCGTGGCGCAACCGCATCGGCATTGTCTCGCAGGAGCCGAACCTCTTCTCTGGCTCCGTGCTGGACAACGTCCGCATGGGGCGGCGCAGCGCGTCCTTCGAGGAGGTGGTGACGGCGTGCAAGCGAGCCCGCATCCACGACACGATTCTCACGCTCCCGCGCGGCTACGACACCAGTGTCGGCGCCGTTGGCAGTCAGCTCAGCGGCGGGCAGAAGCAGCGCCTCGCCATCGCCCGCGCCATCGTGCGCGGCGCCGACATCCTCCTGCTCGACGAGGCGACCAGCGCGCTCGACCGGAAGTCCGAGGTGGAGGTGCAGCGCGCCATCGACGACCTCACCACGAACAGCAAGATGACGGTGATCACGATCGCCCACCGCATGGCGACCATCCGCAGGATGGACTGCATCTACTTCATGGACAACTCGCGCGACGGCGGCAGCTCCATCGTGGAGCAGGGCACCTACGACGAGCTCATCCACATGAACGGCCGCTTCGCCGCCATGGTGATGATGCAGGACGCCTCCATGGGCAACCTGCGCACCGTGGTGCACGACACCAGCTTCTACCTCTACCCCGATGCGGCGGACAAGAAGGCGGACGGCGACGAGTCGACCGAGGACAGCTACGAGAGCAACGACTCGTGGGACTCGGACAGCAGCGGCTTCTACGAGGAGGACGACCGGTGGAGTCAGTACTCGAACGAGGACGACGTACCGTTCGAGCACCGCACCGACTGGGAGGAGAAGAGGGCAGATGTGAATATGTGGCGCATCATGCGCATGACCAAGTCGCGCTGCTGGGCCATCCTGCTCGCCTTCGTCGGCTCCATCCTGACATCCGTTGTCTTCCCCTGTGTGGGTCTCATGGTGACGCAGCTCATCAACACGCTCGGCGAGTACCGCGAGAAGGGCGACAAAGCAGCGATGCAGAAGAAGATGGTCCTCTACGTCATCCTCCTCATCGTCCTCGGCGGCGTCTACTTCCTCGGCGCCGTGCTCACCGGCTTCTTCGGCTACGTGGGTGAGTACCTCACCTGCGATCTGCGCACGTTGCTGTTCCAGCAGATCCTGCGCCAGGACCAGACGTTCTTTGACATGCCCCGCCGCGACGCCGGCGCGCTCTCCACGCTGCTCTCCGGCGACTGTGAGGCAGTGCACCAGCTTTACGGCCCCGCGCTTGGATCGCGCCTCAAGTCGGCGTGCGCCTTTGCCGGCGGCATCGTCATCGGCCTCGTCATGCAGTGGAAGGTGGCGCTGGTGTGCCTGGCGACGATGCCGCTGTTCGTGGGGAGCATCGTGGCGCAGCAGGTCTTCTTCGATGACTCGGAGAAGACGCGGAAGAGCGGCATCGACACGGTGGTGAACGAGGCCCTGGGCTCGATCCGCACCGTCACCTCCTTCAACATGCAGAACCGCATGATCAAGATGTACAAGCGCAGGATCAACGAGGAGGAGCAGGTGTCGGAGCGGCGCTCGGTCCTCATCAGCCTCCTCGCCGGCGTGACCGAGGTGACGCTGATGGGGTCGATGGCGCTCTCGTTCTGGTACGGCGGCACCCTCATCGCGAGCGGCGAGACGCAGTTTAGTAACGTCCTGGTGGCGGCGATGGCCATCACGATGGGCTCAACACTGGCCGGCTCGGAGGCGGGCAGCTTTGCGACCAAGTTGCGCGACGCCCGGCAGTCGTCCAACCGCGTCTTCTCCGTGATCGACCGCGTACCGGTGGTGGACAGCTACGAGTACGGAAAGGCGAACTTCAAGCAGAAGATCGACATCACATTCAACAGCGTCGGCTTCACCTACCCCGCCCGTGAGGGGGTGGAGGTGCTGAACGACGTCTCGCTGCACTTCCCCGCCGCCACGTCCAACGGGCTCATGGGACAGACCGGCTGCGGCAAGTCGACCATCGTCCAGATCCTAGCTCGCTTCTACCCCATCTCGTCCGGCCAAGTCCTCGTCAACGGTGAAGACCTCAACTCTCTCGACCTCGTCACGTGGCGCGACCAGCTCAGCATCGTCCTTCAGGAGCCCGCGCTCTTCAGCGGCACCGTGCGAGACAACATCAAGTACTCGCTGCCGGACGCGACGGATGAGGAGGTCATCGAGGCGGCTAAGATAGCGTGCATCCACGAAGACGTCATGAACATGGACAACGGCTACGACACAGAGGTCGGCTACCGTGGGCAGCAGCTCAGTGGTGGACAGAAGCAGCGTGTCGCCATCGCCCGCGGTGTCCTTCGCTGCCCCAAACTCCTGCTCCTCGACGAGGCCACGAGTGCGCTGGACAACGCCACTGAGGCGCGAGTGCAGCGCAACTTGGACGAGTTCCAGCGTCGGTTTAGTGTCACCACCGTCGCCATTGCACACCGCCTCACCACGATCCGGCACAGTGACCAAATCGTACTGCTCGACTGCGGCAAGATCATCGAGCGCGGAACGCACGAGCAGCTTCTCGAGCAAGATGGCGAGTACAAGTCCCGCTGGCAGCTGACCCTCACATAAGAGGAGACCCACCAAGAAGTGAGTGAGAGAAAGAGAGATGGTGGGAGGAGGGAGCTGGGTGGCAGGAGTCTCCACACACACACTCTCTTTCTCTCTCTCTCCGCCACGACAGTCGACCACCATCCATCGTAGCGGTGGCGCTCTCGTTCTTGATGTCTGTCGCCGTCTCCGCCGCATCGTACATCAGCCCCCCCCCTCCCCTTTGTTCACTTTCCTCCCTTTATCATTCTTTCCCGCTCCTGACATCTTTGAGTGGTGTGTCTGTGTGTGTTTCTGTTTTGTCTTGAAGCTGTCCGAGAGACTTTTTGTTCCAATGTGTGCAGCTGTGGGTCGGTGTATGTATGTATATGTGTGCGTGTGTGTGTGTCTGTTTTTTTTTTTTTTTCTGTGCGCGTGTGTGTCTATCTCTTGGTGTGCTCTTTTTTTTTTTCTTGTTTTGTTTGTTTATGTGTGTGTGTGTGTGTGTGCACGTGTATTTGCATAGCTGTGTTCATCTCTGCCATCGTCCGTTCGGGGAGGCGTCCCCTTCCTCCTCACATTCACTACACACGTCCTCGAGCCCCGCTTTTCTCTTTTTTTTTTCGTTTTCCTGCGCCTCTTTCTCTCTCCTTCCCCTCAACGTTGCTTGTGAACACCTTCCGTGGGACTCTGTCTGACACGAGGTGGACTCTTCGTCATCAGCTCTCCGTCACGTCTGTCGCCGCACCGCCGCAGCTTGGGCATTCATCGAGGGCACGACAGGGATGCTGCGTCAGTCGGCGTTCTCTTCGTCTTTTTCTTCTCTCTTCTTTTTTTTTTTTATTTGGCTGTTTGTTTGTTTGCTTGTGGGGCCATCGATGAGATCGATGGCGGCGCACCCACTCTGTTCCTTTTCCTCTTCCTTCCCACTGTCCGATCTGTCGGTTGCGATCGTTCAGTTCTGTGCACACACTCTTTCACTGCCCCTCCTCTCGACTCTGTCTTCCTCTCTCTCTTCCTCTGTGTTTGTCTCTGTCTGTCTGTCTCTCTTTCTCTTTTGGTCTGTTTGCTCGGTTTTTTTTTTTCTTTGTCCGCTGCTCCCTCTGCCACTCGTCGATACTGCCCCAGCACCTTTTGCAGACGACTCACGCAAGCGCCGCGCCACGGCTGTGCAGCAGGGGGAAGGTCCATGTGCCGACACCCTCCCCTGCGCCTCTCCCCCATCCCATCCCCTCCCCAACCCCTCCCCGAACTACCCGCCTCTGCAGCCTCGCTTACCGAGAGCTTCAGAGTCCCCGGTGTCGCTTCCGTCTGCGTCACACTGCCGCTCTCCACCGATGGAGCACAGGTGGGTGCGCAGCGTTTGCGTTTGTGTATGTGTGTGTATAGAGCAGGGGAGGAGGTGTGTCGAGGTGCACCGAACGCGTGTGCGCCAAATGGCGCCGGGTGGGTGGGCAGGAGGCTGCGACGATGGGATGGTGTCCACATTCTGAGGTGAGCCGTGTTCGTGGCTTGAGCAGCAAGCGCGTGGTCATGCGTGCTCCGCCTCTCCTCCTCCTCCTCCTCCTATGTGTGTACATACGTCCCCTGCTGTGCGCTCGAACGGCGTACCTGCACCTCGCTCGCCGCCGCGTGACGTGCAAGACCCAACACGCGTTTGACTGGGTGTGCCACTGTCTTTACTCCGTGAGCTGCGCCCACGTCCGTGGCCCGCGTTTCTCTCGTTTCTTCTCGCTCAGCCGCTAGCGGTTCTCTGACTCCGCGTCCTGCCCCCGCCGACGCTGCCGTCGTACGCTGTCGTGTAGAACTTCGGCTGCGCTGCCCTTCCCCCTGCACTCTTTGCTTTGCGTAGCGGTGGTGCTCCGCATCGCCGCGTCTCGCCTTCTGATCTTCCTCTATGTCTCTCCTTGTCTGGTATCTTGACAACCGCGCAGCGCAAATGGCGACACTGTGTTTTGTGTTTGTACGTGTGTGTATGTGTGTGTGTGTTGGCGTCCGCTGCTCCGTAGTGACTTTGTAAGAGAATGTTGTTTGTTTAGCTCTTGTGTCGGACGAGCGAGAGAGAGAATCTCATGTGCACAGACGGGCATTCTTCTGTTATTGCTTCTTCTTCTTCTTTACTTCTTCCTCTGTCGTGCCTGCCGCCGCAGCAACAGCGGGACTTAGTGGACGGCCACGTCCCACTGCCTCGCTCCCACGTACCCCCTCACCCCCATTCACCCTCCCCCACCCACGTTGACAGAGAACAGCGGGGCGGAGATGGGGGAGGGAGGACTGTGTCTGCTACACCGTCGTGATCCTCCGTGACTCTTTGTGTTATGTGCCTTTGGGTATTTCTTCGCGCCTTTTTTTTTTCCGTCGACTCCGGCTCCACCCTCACCCCACTTTTCATTCTCATCCCAGCTCCACACCTCTCTGTCTCGGTCTCTCTGTGTGCCCACGCGTATGTGTGCGTGCGTGCGTGTGTGTGTGTGTGTGGTGGGTGTCTCTGTGGGGTCGCGGGACTGGATGCCTGTCTTGCTATCTCCTCGTTAGTCGCTTGTTGCGTTCATCTATGTATGTTGGACCAGGTGCGTCCACGCCTCAGCTAATGACGTCTGCACAACTGCACAGAAGGGGGGAGGGGGGCACGTACACACCGTCAGGCAACACGGAACAAGTACGTCGCCGCCGCACCACAGTCTCTCTCTCTCTCTCTCTGCGGATGGTGGCTTCCCCCGTGTTGGTGCACCCGCTCTCTTCATATGGAGGAGGGGCGTGTGCGCTGCTCCTGTCATGGACAAGGATCCGCCAAAAAAAAAAAAAAGTACACACATGCACATACACTCACACAAACACACTCCCTCTACATCTCCTCCACTGCGTTGCTCTCACCCGCCCCATCTCACACACACACACCCACACGCACACGGCATCCTCGCCATCTCTCTCTCTCTCTCGCATCCTCTCCTTCCCCACCCTACCTTTGTTGTATGTGTGTGTTGGCAGAGCACGCGTCCGCCATTTCACCCCGCCACCACCGCTCCTCGCCGCTTTCTACCCCAGCAGGATACACACACGCAGATACGTGTCCAGCGCAGATGGTCCCACAGTGCTTCTACCTTGCGGCGCTGGTCACCACCGCCATCACGATGACACTGTCCGACGTCTCCTTCTACGCCGATGGCATCTTCACAAAGGTGGACGGCACCCCCATCGTTGTGCGCAACATCGCCCCGGACTGGATCCAGTCGTCCTCGATGACCATCACGTCGACCGTGAGGGAGTTGTCGGCCGTCATCATGGATCCGATCCGCGCACACGCGACGGCGGATGTGACGTATGACGAAACCGCCACGCTCGCCCACGTGACCGCCAACGTGTCCATCTTCGGCTCCTTCAACATCACCAAGACGCCGCACGCCACCGACTGCCGCACCAAGTCCTTCACCATGCACTCGTGCGACGTGTACATGACAGCCACCGTCACAGTCGGCGAGGACGGCGAGCCGCGGCAGCACACGCAGAACATCTGCGACGTGGTGGACCGCGTCGCCAACGACCTCATCACGCCAGCCAGCTTCATTCCATACCCGCCGGCGTTGAGCGGCACATCGGACATTGCCAAGTCGACGTACCTGATGAAGTACCGTCTGACCAACACCCTCTCCTACAGCACGGGTCTGCCGGTCGAGGCCCACTTTGTGCGCAAGAACGTCTTGCGGGTTGCGTTCGGCTCATTCGTGCGCACCAGCATCTTGTTCGACTCGTCCTATGAATACGACGTGGAGGTGCTCGACGCGATGGCGGTCATGTCGCGCTGGGCAAAGAAGAAGCTGAACATCGCCACCGACCTCACCAACGTCACCAAGACGACGCTGCCGTTCCGCGGCGGCTCCGTCACCGTGCCCACGCTGCGCAGCATCGTTCACCAGGCCATCGGCGAGAACACCACGGCGGTCCTGCGCACCCGCATCCCCCGCGGCGCATCCGTCGCCGTCGACGTCGTCATCAACGACTTCCAGTGCTCCTTCTTCAACACGGTGTGCTCCATCCCCGCCGAGAACGGCGTGCAGGCCATCAACACACGCTTCTACGGCTTGGGCGACCTCGGCACTATTCTTGACAACACCGCCAGCGCGTCGGTGGACGCGCTGCTCACCAACCTCACGCTCGCAGCCTTCCGGCTCGCCGGCAGCACCTTCGGTGAGCGCATCTACCTGCCCGTCTTCTAGGGCCGTCAACTGTGGCCACCCTCTCATGCGATAGCAGCGCGGTGGAGCCCTTTCGCCC
Source organism: Novymonas esmeraldas (assembly GCA_019188245.1). Classification (NCBI taxonomy): domain Eukaryota; phylum Euglenozoa; class Kinetoplastea; order Trypanosomatida; family Trypanosomatidae; genus Novymonas; species Novymonas esmeraldas. The sequence goes on along the minus strand of JAECZO010000116.1, from coordinate 5,564 downwards.
CGTCCCCTCCCCTTCTCTTGTCCACACACACACACACACACACACACACACGCAGAGATAGGCAGGCAGACAGACACACCGCGCAGACGCAGGGAGGTGGAGCACACTGGACGCGACCGTCAGCGGCTGCACCTCCATCGCGTAGTGCCCTGCCTGTGAGTCTGCACACGGATTGTCCATCTCACACACACGCGAGTGCCTGTGTCTCTGTGCGTGTGTGGGTGGCGAGACGCCACGCTTGCTTTCCCCTTCCCCCCCCCCCTCCTCCTCCTCACCGCTCTCCTTCTCGCTCCAGCTTGCACAGACGCGCGCTGCCCGCCCCGCTCCCCACCCTCCCCTCCCTCCTCCTCATCCACCTCTCTCATCCGGTGCCATTTCTTCTCTCTTTGTGGTTGCGTGCGTGCGTGGGTACCCCCCATGGGTACACGGGTGTGGGCGTATCATGTGCGCCCCTGCGCGCATTGATGTGCATGCGTGTGTCTCTACCGACGACGACGGCGCTGATCCCCCCACCCTCCCCTCCTTCTCTTCTGCCCGTGCGGTACCGGACAGAGCACATGTGCATGCGGACATGCTCGTCTCCTCCCTCACCCCCTCCCCCACGCACACAATAGCATCTCTCATCCTTTTTTTTTTTTCGATTTCCTGTGTCGGTGCCTTTTCCTCCTCTCGTTCATCGGTTGTCTCGCTCTCCTCATGCCCACACCGTCTACCACGACCACCGTCACCTCCACTCGCTCCGCTATCGCCCTCTTTCCCCACCCATGAGTGTGTGTGTGTGTGTGTGTGTGTGTGTGCATGTATGGGTGTGTATTTCCACGCGTCGAGATGGCGCTCCCATCTCTCCCTCTCTCATTTTTCGCTCTGCACACCGCGCGGCCCCGCCATCCATCTCCGCGTCACGTGTCTGTGTCTGTCTGTGTGTGTGTGTCTGTGTGCCTGTCCCCGCCTTCTCTCTTTGCCTTCTCTCTTCCTCTCTCTCTCTCCCCCCACCCCGCAGAGTCGACGCCCCGGTCTCCGTCTTGCGCCTCTTCTTGAGAAACATGTGCAGAAGACACCGGCGGCGGCACAGCTGCCACGTGCGCACCTGTGCAACGCTGCTGCGCCCCTCTTCGCATGTGGCCCCCCACCTCACCCCGCGAGCGAGCCACCGTCCTCAGCCCCTGTGATCTCTTTGTCCTTTGCTCATACGCCGCCCCCGCCCTCCTGCCTGAGAGATCTTCCGCCATCCACACTCGCCGTCTCCCTCCCTCCGCGCTGCTGACGCACGGGGCAATAGCGGCGGCACAGAAAGATGTAGTAGCACAACGTCACGCAACTGCAGCTTCCGCGCTATCCTGTGTAATGTCCGGTGGGAAGGGGGGTGGGGGGTGGTGGGAGGTGGGAACCTTCTCTGCGCGAACACTGTCCCTCTCCGTGGGAAACGTCGACACCAGCACCACCGCGCTCATACCTGACGAGAGGTGCTCTACCGCCTCGCAGCCTCCCTTTCCACATGACCACCGCATTCGGACCTCTGTGCCGGCTCCATTCCGTCCGTGCCCCACGCTCTGCCCCTGTTCATCTGCCCCTCCCACTCCCCTCCTCACTCTACTCTTCACTCCTGCTGCTGCGGCTGCACAGCACACTGCAAGACACACACCCACACACACGCAGTCTCTCTCTCTCTCTCTCTTTCTCCCCTCCTCGTCTTCTCCCTTCACGTTTCTCTCCGTCTCTCCACACCACCACCACCACACAGCTCCCGCAATCATGTTGCTCCGCTGCTTTTACTTGGTGGCGCTGCTGACCACGACCATCTCGGTCACCTTCTCGCAGATCACGCTCTACCCCGATGGCGACACTGTTGCGATTGGTCCTGTGAACCTTCGGGTGCGCAACATCGTCCCGCAGAGCGTTGACTGGCCGTCCACCCGAGTCAACTCCACGTCAAGCGCGCTCGTCCTCTCGCTGGACGAGCCGCTGGTGGCGCGGTTCTCGCTGCAGGTCTTCTTCGTCTTCTTCTACATCCCCGCCAAGATGGAGGTGTACTTGAGCGGCGACCTCAACTTCGGCAAGAACACGACCGGCGGCTGCGGTTACAACAACTTCATCCACGACAAGTGCTCGGCCACTGCGCGCGTCGTGGTTCGTGGCACGACGTCCAACCGGCAGCTCGCCGACGTGACGATTAACGCCTGCGACCCGCTCATCGCCATGCTGAGCTCTGTGATGACGCCCCGCCCCACGCTGGACTATCCGCCGTTGGCGCCGGGGGCGGCTGACATCGCCCGCTCCACCTACTTCCAGAAGTTCCTGTGGGGCAGTGCGCTTTCCGAGCTCATCGGTGTGCCCGCCTCCGCCGTCTTCGCTGCACGCAACGCGATGCGGGTGTCCAAGGGCACGGTCCTCCCCTTCGAGCTCGACTTCGACACGGACGACAACCGCACCGCGGCAGCGATCGACGCCGGCGTCCGCGTTGTGGACCTCTTCAAGCAGCTGTTGAACATCACGACGACGTCGCACGCGAACCAGACGACGTCCATCCCGTTCATGGGCGGTACAGTGACCGTCCCCACGGCGTCCAACCTTGTGGACCAGGTCCTCTACCGGCAGGCTCGGGCGGCGCTCAAGACGTTCGTGCCGGCGCGTACGTCGCTCGTGTACGACATTGTGGTGAACGACTTCCGCTGCTCCCTGTTCGGCACCATCTGCACGCTCCCCGCGGAGAACCCGGTGTACGTGATCAACTCCCACATCGACGGCGCCGGCGACGCCGGCGTCATTCTGGGCAACATCGGTGGGGCGAGGGTGGATGAGGTGCTGACCAACATCACCGCCTCCGCTGTGCGTGCCACGAGTGTCCGTCTGGGCGGCCGCCTCTACCTCTCGCCCATTTAACAAGAGATGGTCGAAGGGGGCGGGGCCGGCGGGGGCACCCCCCGCCAATCGAAGCCACACCGCTTCACCTCTTCCTCTCTCTCTCTCACTTTCTCGTACCCCGCCAGCGCGTATTTCCCTCTCTCTCTCTTTTGAGTCGCCGCCACACACACAACACACCGACAGCAGGGACAGGCTCCTCCTCCTCTGACTCGCGCCGCCTCTCGTTTTTGGTCCTCCAACTTCTTCTCTGCCTCAGCGACCTGCTGGTGACATGCGCCGCTCCTCTCACTGTTACAGTTGACGAGCACGGTGGCGTGGAAGAGAGAAAGCGCGCGAGGATGCCAACACGCGTGTGCCCCCCCCCCCGCCGCCTCTGGTGATGCCGGCGTGCTTCCCCATGTCCTTTTGTGTGTGTGTCTGCGTGTGTGCGCACTCGCTCGCTTCTTCTTCTTTCATCACTTGACTCTTTTTTTTTTTCTTTATTGTGTCTTCTCGGTTACCGTTCAAGTGTTTCTATTTTGCTTTTTTTTTTGCGTTGCAGAGGAAAATGGGAGGTGGGGGAGATGGGTGGCGCTGCTGTTCTGTGGTACGGGCCATTGTTGTGAGTTGCGGGTGAACGCCTCACGTTTACGAGGCTTTGCGCCGCCTCTCCTTCCTCTCTCCCCCCCCCTCCTCTCGTCCCTCTCCTCTCTTGCGTTGACAAAGAGCGGTATGTTGTGTGCCCGCATGCGTGCTGACACGTGCATCTGGTGTGAAAAACGTAGACACAGACAGGGCCGCCATTGGTCGATGCGGGACAGGCATGCGCGCGTGTGTGTTCTTTTTATCTCATTGATCGCTTGGGGTTCCCTCTCTGTTACAGTGTCCTCTTTCCATTTTTCTCAGTGCAAGTGTGTGTACACGGTGGCGTCTAACTCAGCCACCCTCATTTCCCCCAACCCCCTCCCTCACTCTTTCTCGGCCGCTCATGCAGAGCGACCCTGCACATTGCCTCGCAGGCGGCGGCGGTCACCAACACAACTCCGTACGCTCTGCGTGACGGACACATCGCAAAGGTACAAAAAAAAAAGCGTTTGCGCGATCTTGCGGACGCCGAGCCGCGTCTGGAAGGCAGAGAACTGGGGAGGGTCGAAAGCAGGCCGCCCGTCAAGGTACAGCAACTTGCACTGCAGCCATCGCTGTGAGACACGGCGGCAGCACTGATGTGTGACGAGTGTCTTTTTATGTGTGTGTGTGTGTGTGGTGCCCGGTGCGCGTCTGGTTATCGTCGTTCGATCTTTTTCATCTTCCGCATCCAAACGACTGGCCCACCTCGTCTCTCACAGTGTCACGCAAACGCAACAGCCCCTCCCTCCCCTCAAAAAAAAAAAAAAAAAACGCTATTCTCTTTGCCGGAGGACGTCGACCGTCGTTTTTTTTTTTGTTTGTTTTCTGAGCTCAGCGGCTGCCCGCTGCAGTAGGGTCGTCCCCCAGTCACCCACCCATTTTTCGTCTACCTCGCAGGATGCCCACCAAGTGTGTTCCCATGCGTCTACATCACACACACACACAGACACCATCAGACACGACTGCTCAGCGGCGTCAAGTTGCCGTCTCTTCTGCACCACCACCCCCGCGGTGCGCCGCACACAGGCGCACGCACAAGAGCCGGTGCAGCAGTGTAGTGCACTCTTCCCTGGTTCACCCGCACACATTCCACATGGTGCTCTGTCACATTCACTAGTTCACCCGTCGCACTTCTTTTTTTTTTTTAATGTTCTATGCGCGGGCCAGAACGGCACTCTACGCCAGCTCTCCATCCTTGCACCTGTCCTGTGAAGAGCGAGATGGGCAGCATACACGAGGGTGTGTGTTTGTGTGTGTGTGTGTGTGTGTGTGTGTGAGGGGGGAAGGGAGTGGGAGGGAGTGGGAGTGGGAGAGTGGCGGCGGGTAGACTCCTTTCGTAAAATATGTGTCTCTTTCTTCCCCAGTACTGCGTTTCTCTCTTCTTTTTCTCCTCGTTGAGTGTGTGTGTGTGAAGAAAACAAAGCACAAACACAAATCAATCATCAGTGCGCGTGTTCGGCTGTTACTGCCGACGCGTTGGTGCCGTCCAGGTGAATGACGGGTGACAACGAAGGAGGGGGGAGAAAGACCGACCTTCGTGGTGAGCAGATGCTGAGAAGCACGCGCAACCCGTGACCAAGCAGCCCACCGCCACTGCTCCTCGTCGGTGTGGAGGACAGCAAGTCGAGAGACTCTCGTGCCATCTTGGCGTGTGTGACACTCAACTACTTCCCGCACCACCCTGTCTCCCCACACACGTATTCTCGCTTGCACTACCCCGTGCCCACGTGTGTGCCTGTGTCTCCATGATCAACATCGACTGCGCATCTTCGCCAACACATCCACACATAGCTGCAAGACAGCACCCTCCTCTGCCGCCGTCCCCACCTTCACGACACAGCGTGCACTCGCCGATGCAATGCACCATGTGCTTGCGCGCCGCGAGACATGATGGGGCGGCGCTCGGCCAGCCGGACCTCCCGCCGAGGGAGAATGCGCTTCCGTCCTATCGAGGGGCGACGCGAGATATTGGCGTCCATGACGGAGGCGGCGCTGGCGCACGTGCCCATCTTCGCTGGAGCGCCTCGGTTGCAGCGTCCTGCGGCTGGAAACTCGGCGGACCGCCACTGCGCTTGGACGACGTCGAGATGGGGAGC